>CAPT01000089.1:0-21556 GCA_001039675.1 Nakaseomyces delphensis CBS 2170
CCCCCCCCCCCCCCCACACACAGCAAAACATGTTAATAATTGCATCTATTCTTATCCCCGCCCCCAGTTTCCTACATCTTCATTTCGTTAATATTCTTTTTTATGTATCAATGTATTATAAAATAATGGCTTTTTTATTCTTAGCGACGAAAAAAATTTTTTCAACCCCTCGATATATAATTGAGAGCAAATGAAAATAAACAGATATACAGAAATGTACAAAGGAATAGAGACAAGGCAAGTGAAGATGTGGAGACAGGTGCGATTATACTCTATGCACAGGTACTACCCTGAGCCGCTGGTGAAGTCGATAAAGCTGGCGCAGCAGACGATGGTGAGCGACGGGTTGCGGCCGGAGTTCAAGGTGCCGTCCGGTGTGAACTTCGCGCCACCGTACCTCGAGGACTACGCGAAGCTGCACCCGTTCTGGGACTACGCTGCGGGGGAGCCGCATGCGCGCATGGACTCGTTGAACTCGGAGGTCACGAAGTACCGGTGGGACACCGCGGCCGGGGCGCAGCAGCAGCTGCCTGCAGGAGCGTTCGCGAAGGAGATCGTGGAGGCGCACGTCGGGCGGGACAGCGGGAGCAAGCTGGCGGAGCTGGCGCGCGGGCTGAACCGGCAGACGGGGATCGACAACGACTACATCACGAAGAAGCTTGTGATGAAGCCGCTGGTCCTGAAACGTGTCTCGAACCAAACGGGGAAGGGCAAGATCCCGTCGTTCTACGCACTGGTGATTGTGGGCGACCGCAACGGCATGGTGGGGCTCGGCGAAGGGAAGTCCCGTGACGAGATGCCCAAGGCGATCTTCAAGGCGCACTGGGACGCGATCCGGAACCTGCGGGAGATCCCGCGCTACGAGGACAGGACCATCTACGGCGACATAGACTACCGCTACCACGGCGTCAAGCTCCACCTCCGCAGCGCGAAACCGGGGTTTGGTCTGAGAGTGAACCACGTGATCTTCGAGATCTGCGAGTGTGCTGGGATCAAGGACCTGAGCGGGAAAGTGTACAAGTCGCGTAACGACATGAACGTCGCTAAAGGTACGATCGAGGCGCTCGTCGGCGCGCAGAAGACGCTGGACGACATCGCCATGGCGCGCGGCAAGAAGCTCGTCGACGTCAGAAAAGTGTACTACTCCAGTTGAGAAAGAGATGTATACATATATATATATATATATATATATACCCGTGTAAATACAAAGTATCGTCATATACGTATCGTCATATACGTTGATCAGCTTACCCGTCTTCTTTTTCATTTCATTTCATTTCTTTTTTCACGTGTGTATACAGCCCCTCGGCCGGGACTCAGGCACATTGTAGTAAGACCATTAGATAATGATCGCTCATTATCTAATAACACACTAAGGCCTAGTGCCTCGTGAGCCCGTGCGAGACAGTTCTCACTTTGTCTGTGTGTGTGTGTGTGTGTGTGCCAGTCTCGAGAGACAGGGCGATAATCCGGGAAAACCCGTTACGTCACAGTGATAATCTGCAGATCCCCGCGCCGAGAGCCCCGGAACCGAAATAAATAAACGCGGGGAGCAGCGGAGATTGAAAACTGTGCCCTTCCGGGTAAAGTCGCCGCTGCTCTCGCTCTCGGTCAGTTGCTCCCGCCCCCGAGAATTCCCGAGACTGTCGCTGTGGACGTACGGCTCGTGACTTCAAAGAAATTGAAAGTTTCTTGTTCTCTGTTTTCTGCAAAAACCACAATGGAAAATTTGCCGTGAAGGTTGTTAGGTAAAGATTTGTCAAAAGGCAGCTGTTGCTACTTGAAGAGATGTGCTACTGCTCGGTGGGCTGTGTATATATAAGAGAGCAGCTGTATATGTATGTATGTATGTATGTATTGGGTGCTCCTACTCTTTTTGGTTTTAGATAAAAAACAATTAAATCTACTGTGTAAAAGATGAGTAGCCAGGCTATGCTGGAGAAGTTGAACCAGACGTCGGAGCTGCTTTCCGTGAAACTAGCCGAGCTCGTGAAACTTGCGTCGATGGTGAGCGACGAGGACGACGAGCACGAGCAAGCGATGGTCACCAACGGGCTGATGCTCGTGAACAGCCAGACGCTGCAGCTCATCCGCGGCGTGCAGGACCTGATGCTGCTGACGCGGAGCGTGCGCGAGCAGTGGCTGCTCGCGCAGGTGCCCGAGCACGGCGGACAGCACGGCGACGGCGACGGCGGAGCAGTAGACCACGCGGAGTTGGCGCGGATGCTCGAGTCATGTGTAAACGAAATAGTTAACGATCATTAAAAAATAAATATATATATAAAAAAGTAATAAAAAAATATCATTTCAAGTACTTCTTGGCGAGGGAGGCGACGCGGGCACCAAAGTCGGGGTTCCCTATGGGCGAGTCCCGCGTGTAGAACGGGTTCATCAGCGTCTTTATGTACAGCTCGTGAACCTCCTGGTAGAACGACCGCACCTGCGAGTCGTCTATCGGTTTGGCCCGCTGGCTGCCGCCGTGCAGCATCACGAACTTCACGCCGCCGTAGGTCAGGTACGCGGTTATCGCGAGCCCGTAGAAGTGGTCGACCTGCCCGAGGTAGCAGTTGTCCGCGCTGTTGCTCGCGAACCGCGGCCGCAGGAACCCGCTGGACCCCGCGGTGTCCCCTTTGGTGCCAGCGCCAGGCTGCCACTGCAGGTCCTCGACAATGTCCAGCGAAGCGTGCAGGATGAACGGGTTCAGTTCCTTGATCTCCTGCGCAAACTCGCCCCCTAGCGTAAACTCCGCCTCGTAGAGCGGCTTATCGTGGTCACCGATAATGGCAAAGTATTGCGGCATCCGTTTTCGAGAGTCCCTCTTTTTCTCTAGCTCTCTTTTGTTATATCGTTAGGAAGATTAACAAAGGCTTAAAAAGTTGTCCAGACAGAGCGAAATCCAAAAAAAGAAATAAAAGAAATAAAAGAAATAAAAGATGAATGTGACATACCCCCTCCCCATGAAGGAGTTACAACATATTTATATAACCTATATCTATATACTCAGGAGCTATTGAAGGTAGAAATAAATAGCGAGGACAATAAATAACTCATGAAAGGTGTTGGTGCTGAGACACCGGAGAAAACGAAAGGGGACAGTACCGATGAGGAGGAGTATAGCTTTACCAATGTCAACCCCAAGCGGGTGAGACTGCTGACAAAGATTCTGATGGACAATAAGTACGGGCTGCTAGACGAGCTTAATTTCAGTAGGCCGTTTGTGTCGAGCGCAGACGGTATCCAGGCAGGCGGGAAGAGTACAGACCTCGGCGTGGTGGAGGGATATGCTAATTCGCAGAACCCGATGGCGGAACCCATAACTGTTGAGAACACCCCACAGGCCCCGCTAACTATAAAATCCCTTGTGGAGAGGCAGAAGCACGGTATGGTAGCTGGGCAGATAAAACCTATCTCTAAGTCAACGAAGCTGAAGGCGGATAGAGTCCGGATCTATCTTGATTATTACTACAGTATCTTGGAAAGGAGTATTATGGTGGACAGGGGTGATCATGAACACGAGGGTGTCGAGGGTGTCTATAACCCTTTACAAATTATCCGTAATAGAAAGCTAAAGAAGAAGAACAATGACCTGCCAGTGAGAGAGCTCGGGATCTCCAAGATCCCTTTCATCGCTATCAAACAGTTTTCCACTAAGCCCAACAAAAAAATGCCTTGGTTCGTGGATATTACGGAAAAACATACAGATATGACTTGGAGAACCTCTCACTGGGATGAACTTGTTGACCCGACAGGTCATAGATGGTTTGGAACCAAAAAACAACACCGCCATAAAAGGATTCCCCATAGACCACATATACATAGAATTAGAAGAGGCAGTGATCAGAAGGTGTCAGAAATGCCCAACGATGATCAGAAGAAATCATACCAGCAACAAGATCCGTTACAGGCGCCCCCACAGATTAGTATAACCAGCGACGATACTTCCAAAACTTCTTTGGAAGATGAATCATCTAGGAGTATGCATACAGACTTGGATAGTAGTCAATCAAAATCACAGAACGGGTATAGCATACACGAAAATTCTACAGACACGGTGTACGATAATCATTCTTCCCCGGTGCCGCAACTAAGTCATTCTATAGATACACCGAATCATAGCAAAGCGAAAACACCGGAGCCGGTATCACGGAGTTTGCTGAAGAAAAGATCGGAGGATACCATGCACTCACACTTAGATATTGGCATGGATAACCACTCGAGAAGAAACTCATATAACTCTGCTTCTGATCAAATATCTTCGGCATCATATGCATCAGGGAAGAAGAGTACAGAAAAGGGACACATATCCAAACTTGAGAAAGTTAAGAGCAAGAAGCCGAAGAAATGGCAGAAACAAACAAATAAGTTCTCGAAAAAAGTCGGTGATGTGACAGGTACGACTGTAAACATGCTTGATTTCCCTGACGAAATCAGCGGCCCATTAAACGATGCAACAGTAGGTTTAGCTGATACTGTATCAAAAGTTTTGAATCCTATTGATAGTACTACAAGTACTCATAAGACAATTGTTGACAAGTATGGTAGCTCGGGAAATGTTAAAGGTAAAGATCATAAACTACATAGGGGTTCTAGTTATGAGAAGGACATATTAGCTAAGACACCAACTATGAAAAGTGAAACTAACAGTTCTAGTAGTAGTGGGATAATGATTGGTAACATACCATATTTGTCACCTGCAGAAGCTATTGGTAACCAAAAAAAGAGCATTCTGTTAAGTGATATTCCTGTACAACACTTGAAGACTGAATCGAAATTTGATGCAATAACAGAAAATGATCGCGGTGAATCCGAGATGGGTTCAGAACAAGATGTTGGTATCCAATTCTCTACTAAAAATGCAAGTGTAGATTGGCAGCTACAGAGGTACTGGCAGGAGATGAAATATATTTCGAGCACTATGAGTATTATGAAACATAGAAGATTAACACATGATTTAGTGAAGAGGAATGAGATACATAAGAGAAATAACATTGAAATAAACCAGGATGCTGAGACTACGATTGCGAACACTGCTCGTGTTCTGAACATCTATCAAGACGAGCTTGTTAAGGTTTTAAAGATAGGTAACAATTGGACTTCAAGACTATTGAATGATTACTCAATAAGAGTTGACTCGTTGATCTCAGCGAGTGATAGAATTTTAAGTGATATCAACACAACATTGACGTTGAAATTAAAGCTATTTCAGGAAAATACAGAGAGGTTTGGGAATAAAAAGGTCATCAATGCCCCAAGAATGACGAGGTTGATTTATAAAATCATAGAGTATATGTTCGTTACATTTTTGTGGGGTATCTGGCTGTTCATGATGTTGTTCTGGCAACTGAAATCACTGGTGATTTTTGTTGCAAAAGTTATCAAAAATATCTTTTGGTAGTTTTTCATTAAAAAGACAATATAATTTACAATATAAATTTACAATATAATTACGTGACTTTATTTTTTTTTTTTTTTTTTTTTATTAGAATTTGGTATTGAAAGAAACAGTTTAAAATAGGGAACAACGTCACTTTTGAGGAGGAATAGTGATAGTCATTATGCGGTCATTTCGAAATTGTACTCTGCCCAACAGCTTCTTCTTCCAAGAATATGCCTCTCTCTGCAGCCTCATCAAGAATACGTTCTCTACGCCTTAGCTCTGTTTCGTAATACTTAGATTGAAATTTAATCAGCTGTTTATCAGCTCTAAACACTGCACCCATTGATATCCATGAGATATGGTAGAATACCCGCACTTGGGTTCTGACATTCCTGTATAGGGTTGAGTAGCGTCTCAATAGTAATGCCGAGGTTACACTTACCAAGGCACCCTGGAGAGCACCTATCCCTGCTGCCACGGCGATCTTTCAATATTGTAAGTAAATCAATAAGATATGATTACTCGAATGTTAGTAACAGAACATGTCAAGAAAACAAAAAAAAACACAACATCAAATCCTTAACATACTTCTTTCGTAAGCTGTTGCACAGTGTGTGTATCGTGATGAATGGGTTGAGTCTTGCCAGCCATTATTGTAATTAGTTTGGAGTCGAGATATGTCGCGAAGTCTCCTTCATTATGATTTCCAAGATGACTTTTCCATTTTTATATTTATATATACATTTTTTTTCGGTCTTTAGTCACCTATTTCAATACGATAGCAGTGACAGAACAAAACATCCTACATTTAAATATATATATATATAAACACTAAAAAAGAAGAAAGATAATGCTGTCTGGTAACTATTTGCTCAAGTACTTCTGGACCTTGGCTTCGACAAGTTTGTCCAGCAACTTGTTCAAAGTGGATCCCTCTGTATTCATCTCGTTGTCGAGGGTGACTTGGATTTGCTTCTCGATGACTTTACCGGTCAAGTCCACCTCAATATTGACCTCGTCTCCCAGCGCCTTCAAAGGCATCACGACGTGGTCCTGGGTATGTTTGATCATGCTGATGGCAAAAGTGTTGTCTTCAGGGTCGACATCAGTCACGGTCAACGACGTACCGTCGATGCAAATGAACCCTTTCTCAACGATGTACTTGTTGTACTCAGGGTCGCGCAACTTGAAACCGAACACTATAGAGTTCCCCTCGTTGGTTCTGGACATAACCGTGGCAACAGTGTCGACATGCCCTTGCACATAATGCCCACCGAACCTCACGTCCTGCGAGACGGCCCGCTCCAGGTTAACCTTGGCACCAGCGGACCACGATGCGACGTTTGTCCTGCGCACAGTCTCAGGAGAGATACCAACTTTGAACTGGTCATCACTGAACTCGGTCACAGTGAGGCAGATACCGTTCACTGCTATGGAGTCGCCTATGTGACAGTCACCCAGTATCTGGCGTGCACCGCCAATGGTGAGAGCAATCCCTTGTTCTTCATCATCAAAGGAGTTATACTCCAGCACCGTGCCCATAATCTCAACAATACCAGTAAACATTATTGAGCTTTATATATATATATATATCTCCCTCGTCGTTACAACTTTGAGCTGGTGAATATCTTCCGTTGTAGATATTTAGGAACTTAAAACATCCATTATATAAGTATATATAAATAACTGGCATGTAACCGTAAATCACTTTTTAACTGAAAAAACACTAAATGCGGGCCCTTAAATCAAAAATTATTCACTGCAAAAATATTTTTTCACATCATCGCCACTTGACATACGAAAAATTCAGAAACCCTAAAAAAAAGTAAATAAACAATTAGCCCTAAAAAACACGAAACCCTAATTTTCTCAAAACCCTAATCCGTGCAACAGTATGTATACTCACGTGCCCTGTATATCAACCTATACGAACATGTGATATACCGTTTTACGAAACCACATTTTCAAATCCGTTTATAATGATATAATAATATCACGTGACTTCGATATTTTGACATGTGACTTTGACGATTGATTATTATTGTTGTTGTTTTTTCTTTCACAATTTTTGAAGTGAAATTGTGGATAAAAAGAGCTCTGTCCCACTAAATCATATTATGCATTAACAAACTTCTTCTTTGAATCATCATCATCTTTTACTGGAAAAAAAGATATATGGAGCCATAGTTTTTTATTACTTATTCTTCTATATAAATATGATCATGAAAAATATATATGCAAAAAGAAGTTTTGCTTTCACCTCTTATTCTTTCTTAAAAACATAATAAATACAACATTAGCAAGCTAAATAAGAATAATGACCAACCCTTTCAATTTCGATGGGGCCGTTGGTACTGTAGGCACCCCGCTGGAGAATATATCTCGTGTCCTGGATAGACATGTAGAGAACAAGTTCGGCTACAAGGCCTTCCAGTCTGATTTGCTCTACCGTGGACTACATAACGTTAAAGAACTGGAGATCAGAGCCGGTGCTGGCCTGGCGGTGCTGGGTTACGGTGCTGAAAACAAGGAAGCCGTAAACGGCGTCGTTGCCCCAAGTTACGCGTTACCTTATTTCTACACTGCATTGAGCAGTGTCTCGTCTGATCACGGCAGACTGTTGTTTAACGTCGGCGCATTGGGTTACGACGGTGACGCAGTTACCAACGATTACGTCACAGCGTTGGATATCGCCTCTAAGCTGTCACTCGGTGTGGTCACCCCGCTGAACACCGCAGAGGCGCACGCTACTACACTTTTGTCTATTGCGTTGGCGCAATTGAGCGGTTCTCGTGGCGCAATCCATCTATTTGACGGGATAAACTACTCCAGAAACATAACCACTGATCTGGTGGAGCAGGACTTCGTGAAGCAAAACGACCTGTTGCACAGGCTAGTGAAATTGTTGCCCAACACCAACAAGAACACTTTTGAACAAGTCCTGGACAAGTTCAATGAGTTGTCCGGCTACAAGATCCATAACTTTCATGGCGAGAACCTGGAAAACGCAGAGACTGTCTTTGTCACTTACGGTTCTTTGGAATCAGAGTTGTTCTTGAACTTGGCCAAGCAACACAATATCGGCCCAGTAGGTGTTGTCGCCGTAAGAGTACCATTGCCTTTCAATATTGACAAGTTCGTCGCTTTGATTCCCAAATCTGCCAAAAGAATAGTGGTTATCGGCCAAACACTGTCTGGTGAGACTCCTTCATTGCTAAAGTCGAAGGTTTCAGCCGCATTGTTCTATTCAAACCATAGGAACGTACAAGTTTCAGAGTATCTGTACAAACCAGATTTCATTTGGTCCCCTGCTGCTGTTAAACAAATTGTTGAATCATTCTCTCCAGTTAAGATCCCTCTGGACACTAATGATAGCTCGAAATCCTTTATCTACTGGGCTTCTGATAAGTCCGCCAATGTTGACCTCGCTTCTAAATTTGCCATGGCTTTATCGTTAAACAGTGGTAACCATGTCTATTACAGAGCTAAAAACGATAATATTAACAAAGCAGGTACGTTCCAAGCACAAATTATTAGCTCTAAAACCCCACAACCAATCTTATCAAACATAGATGCGGCTAATATTACAATCGTTGAAGATGCTACTTTATTGAAGTATTTCGATGTTACCGCTACTTTGAGAGACAACGGTACTATTATTCTAGCTCTGTCTAAATCCTTCAAGGATCTAGATTTTGGAAAGGTGGAAACTTACGTAGATTCCCTAAAGTTGCCAATTCAATTTTTGAATAAGGTTGCCCAGAAGAACTTGAAGGTTGTCACAGTCGATAAGACCGTCTTCGAAAAGGAGTCTACAATTGGTTACATCTTGCAAGGCTTGGTTTGGAATGCGTTGTCAAAGGGTGCACTTGAGAATCACATACAAGATATCTGGAACACCGCTAGCCCTGACGATAAGGTTGGTGCAGCCGAATTTGCTGAGACAATTTTGAAGGGCACTGAGGCTTCTGCTAAGGAAGTTCCAAGTTCTCTATACGAGAACTTTTCTGACTTGACTGAATCAGCCGAAGAAGAAGAGAAACAGGAAACGTCTGAACTCCCAATCTTCCCTATTGAAACTTCTTTCGCCGCTATCAATGCTGCTGCTCCTATCTATCCAGAAGCTCAAACTAGTAGCAGTTCTGATGTTGCTAAGATTCTTGCTTTTAAGGAGTCCTATGGTGTTTCTTCTGAATTAAGACCAGATCTTCCAGTTAGGAACTTTGTCGTCAAAGTTAAGGAAAATAGACGTGTTACTCCTGATGATTACGATAGATACATCTTCCATATTGAATTTGACATAAGCGGCACTGGTTTAACTTATGATATTGGTGAAGCTTTAGGTATTCATGCTAGAAACAACGAAAAGCAAGTTAGAGAATTTTTGCAATTCTATGGTTTGAATGAGGATGATGTTGTCTATGTTCCAAATAAGGACAACCAAAACATTTTGGAGGCTACTTCTGTTCTACATGCTTTTGTTGATAAGCTTGATGTGTTAGGTAAACCACCAAAGAGATTTTATGAATCTTTGATTCCATTTGCTACTGATGATGAGGAAAAGAAGAAATTGAAGAAATTGACTACACCAGCAGGCGCCGTTGATTTGAAGAAGTTCCAAGACGTAGAGTATTACACATACGCAGACATTTTCGAATTGTTCCCATCTGTTAGACCTCCATTGGATCAGTTAGTTACCATTATCTCTCCGTTGAAGAGAAGAGAATATTCTATTGCATCTTCTCAAAAGATGCATCCAAATGAAGTCCACTTACTGATTGTTGTTGTTGACTGGGTTGACAACAAGGGTAGAAAGAGATTTGGGCAAGCATCTAAATACATTTCAGAATTAGCTGTCGGTTCTGAACTAGTTGTAAGTGTTAAACCGTCTGTCATGAAGCTACCACCATCTCCACTACAACCAGTTATTATGAGTGGCCTGGGTACTGGTCTTGCACCTTTCAAGGCCATCGTTGAAGAAAAATTATGGCAGAAGCAACAGGGCCAAGAAATTGGTGAGGTGTACTTGTTCTTAGGCTCCAGACATAAGAGAGAAGAGTACTTATATGGTGAACTTTGGGAGGCCTACAAGGATGCTGGTATCATTACACACATTGGTGCAGCTTTCTCTAGAGATCAACCACAAAAGATTTATATCCAGGACCGTATTAAGGAAGTATTACCTTCTCTGAAGTCTGCTATGGTTGATAAGAACGGTTCATTCTACTTATGTGGTCCTACCTGGCCAGTTCCTGACATCACTCAAGCGCTACAAGATATTTACGCTGCTGATGCTAACGAAAGAGGTGTCAAAGTGGACTTAGATGAAGCGATTGAGGAATTGAAGGAAACTTCCAGATACATCTTAGAAGTTTATTAAGCTATGGAACTACCGCAAACATCTTACACGACAAAACCGCCATGAATTGTTGTATGAGAACAATTTTATAATTCTATAAGTCTTTCAGAGAGTAGTATATATATATATATATATATATATTAAAAATGTATTGGATACACTTTACTTACATTATACTCACAACTGATGTACCGTCTTGAAACCTAGTTCGGAACACACGGTTCGCATTAGTGAACATACCTTCTTTTAAGGACACAACAATAAATTGAGATCCCTTAAAACGGGTCTTGATTAGATGGCCAATATTTTGGGTATGACTCAGGTCCAAAGCTGCATCAACCTCATCTAAAATATACATTGGTGCAGGCCTAAATTGAAGCAAAGCCATGATCAAAGATAGGGCAATAAGTGATCTCTGGCCCCCAGATAATTCGACTAAACTCTCTTTCCATAGATTACCTAATTTGACCTTAACCTCTAAACCTTGCGTAATATCTTTACCTTCACATGGGACTAACTTAGCATAGGAATTAGGTAGAAGATCCCCAAAAATATTTCCGAATTCTTTTGTGACAATTTTCCATGTTTTAACAAGCGTTTCTTTTTTATACTCATTAAGTTTTGCTATAGTATCCTGAATCTTCTTCTTATCCTTTTCAATAGTTTTTATCATAGTCTTTAATGCTTCCCCTTTCTTTTCGACGTTTTCTATCATATTCATAATATTAGGGTTAACCTTTCTCCTTAATTCTTCAAAAGACTTCCTTAAATTATTTGCTCGTTCTTTATAATCTGATAGATTTGTATCCTGATTTTGTTCACAAATACTTTTAACCAACAATTCATCTGTTACCCAGTCATGTTCAGTTTTAATATCCTCAATACGTTTTTCTAAGCCGCTTGTATTATTCTTGTATTTACTTAGTTCATGTGTAATATTCTTCAACTCTAATTCATAGCTTAGACGCTCTTCAGTCTTACCTTTGATAACACTCTCAAGCTCGTTCAATTCGTCATCAATATCCAGCAGACGCTTTCTTTCAGAATTTAACTCTTCTTTAATACCGGACAATTCCTCTTCCGTATCAATAATATTTGAGTCAAGTTGAGACCTTTCTGAGTTTTTCTCTTGTAATTCCTTATCAATAATTTGTAGAGTCTCCTCGTCATTTTTGATCTCATTTTTCAATTGATCTGTCTCAATTTGAATTTTTTCATAACTGTCGTTCAGATTTTCTGCTTCTGTTTCTAGATTGTTTATTTTGTCAGATAAACTCAGAACTTCATTCTTTAACTCCTTTAACTTCGCACCTTTGTTATTTGAGAATTCATTCATATCTTTTCTTAAAGCTTTGATATCTTCCTCGTACCTTAGGATGTCTTGGTTTCTAACTTTTATGACCTCTTGTAAAGAAGATATATTTTCCATAATTTCCTTATTTTTATTCATAAGTACAACAGATGGATTGGAAGATAAATTTCTTTTGAGGATTTCCAAGCGATGTTTGTTTAAACTTAATTCTTTTTGTAAATTAGCTGTAGCAGCTGACTTACTTTCAAGTTGTTTCAGCTGCGCTTGTACTTGCGATTTCTCAGATTCCAGACATGTCAAATGCCCTTTGAGTGAGTTATACTTTTGAATATCCAGTAACAATGTATTGGAGTTATTTCTGACACCACCAGATAATGTACCCTCCGGGTCATAAACATCACCATCTAAAGTAATACTTCTAGTTCTAATATTTGGATTGAAAGTAACTTTTTTTGCAGTCTCTGCATCGTCACAAATTAAACTGTTCCCGAAAATAAAAGCCATGGCTCGAGATACTTCATCTTCGTATCCAATAAGGTTTAATGCCAATTCAACCTTTCCAGGAGCTATATCTTTGGCTAATTTTAATTTTCTTGGATCCAATTGTCTAGGTGATATTTTGTTTAATGGAATAATAGTAACTCGTTTTTTTAAACGACCTTTCTCTAATAATGCTGAACCTGTTCTTTCATCCTCTACGATAACGTTATACAATCTACCACCTGCACAGATTTGAAGACCAGTAATATATTTGAGATTTTGTTCTGGAACATTAAATAACTCTGCGGTAACACCCTTAACTGCCTTGGTGTTGAAGTTTTCAAAAGGTTTGTTGTATTGAAATTCAATCCCGGCAACCCTTCTCCTTAACAATTCACTGTCTCTATTAAGTTGATATATTTCTTGATCGAGTTGATGGTCTCTTTCTTTCAGAGACTTAAAAGAATTCGAATCGTAACCAGACGCCAAGATATCTTTCTCGATGTTATTGCAAATATCTTCCAGCCTATGTGCCTCTTTTAATTGTATTTCACATTCGTTTTTCGATTTCTCGATTTTCGATTTGTTTTCATCAAGCTCTATATTTAACATATCAATCCTCATCCTACTCTTTTCGATTTCGATTGTAACTTCATTGATTTTATCATTGACTACAGAAATTTGACCCTCATAACCACCTTCAGTACCTCCCGTAGATGAGATACCTGTGGAAAGAACTGAAAGCAATTCCTCTTTCTGCTTAAATATTGATTTTAGATGTTCTAATTTCCGATCACAATCCTTGGATTTGCCCTGAGATTTTTGTAGCGTTTCTGCTCTTGATTCTAGATCTTCCATCGCTTTTTTCATTTTATTCTCAGTTTTGGTCTTCCTTTTCTGTAGATCGCTATTGTTATCATTGTTAATCTGTAGACTCGCTTTTAATCTTGCTAATTCGCTTAATAGTCTGTCTTCTTCTTTTTCTAATGACTTTAGCCTGTTGTCACTCTGTATTTCCTCGGTTTTTTGTCTTTTTATCTGATCCAGATCCTCATTGAGGTTATTAATTTCATCATCAAGTGTCTTGATCTTTTCTTGTAGGTTACCCATTTTCTGATTATTTGTTTCCAACATCTCCTTTATAGAGTCTCTAGTATTTATCATTCTATAGTAATCGGTGGCCACAACAACTTTTTCCGTCCTTTCCAAATCTGCTTGTATACTTTGGAATTCAATAAACATCCTCTTCTCATTTCGCAGTTTCTCCAATTGGGGCTCTATTTCTTCTTGGAGCAGAGTCCTATTTTCCTGTAATTTCACGTCTTTCTTTACTATTGTCCATTCAGCTTTCTCCTTTCTATCTTCAAACATCTTTGTACCTGCGGCCTCCTCGATTAAAGACAATATTTCTGTGGGTTTCATATTTAGCACTTTAGTGATTTTTCCTTGCATAATTAAGAAGTTCGGGTTATTTATATTCAATTGTACCGATTGGAAAAGTTGCAGTACAGTCTGTTGCAAAGCCCGGTGACCATTAATCAAATACTTAGAAGTTCCACCCAATACCACCTGCCTAGTCACAGATATCACCGCCACATCATCGAACCCTATTGGTGAATTGCTCTTGTCAGTATTATCAAATACAATTGTAACACTGGCCTTCGTAACACCAGCCTGGCCTCTCTTATATATCAGATCTTGTAGATTAGAGGCTCTCACCGTGGTCATCGAGGAAATACCGAGAACAAAACATATCGCATCCAAGATGTTAGATTTACCAGACCCATTTAACCCAGTGATGGCATTGAATTGTGGATCCCAGTCAGATATCACTGTCCTAGTAGCGTATGATTTGAACCCATCAATAATTAACTCTTCAACTCTCATATTTGCCGTAGCAGTTCTTCTTTTCTATATTTTTTTGGTGGGAAAGCACTCAAACCAAAGTCATTTAAGAGCTCAAAGGAATGTCTAGGTATGATAGTAATATTTAGCAGTTAGTTAAAATGAACACTGGGCGGTTAAGGACTTTTAGATTTTATAATATTGATCTGTTTATGCCAGCGCGAAATCTTGATACACCAAGTTTTTTTCGCATAGAAGAAATTCCGGGCCACCCCACACAGCGTTGATAATGATATCGGAGATAAAACCTATTCATAAAGCTCAATTTGTGAAATGTTAAATTCTTTTATTACATAATTAGATTTATTTTTAGTGTATAGTAATTATTTAATAATAACTAGGCTTTAGTCAAATTATTAGAAAGCAAGATTTTATAAGCAAAACAAAGGGGACGATGAAATATATAATTGTACTTATCAATGAAGTAAAGAAAAAAAAAAGAACAACAGTTATTAGTAGTTCAATGTGGATTAAATTTGTTACCTGTCATACCGAAGGTTGCTTTTTCTTTTTCTTATTCTTATTTTTCTTGGCTTTATTAGGTTGATTCTGTGGTGTGCTGACAGGTATATCAGTTACCGGCTGAATGGTAACTGGTACTTCAGTAGCAGGATCTACGATAGGTAGAGGAACCGTTGGGAGTGCATTTGCCTCTTGGTTCTCTGTCTCACCTTCTTCCTGTGGCAATGGTTCTTCATCATCGTGTGGATCCTCTACAGCTATATTGCTCTCTTCTACTGCAACATCGCTGTCCCCAGCTGCAGCGTTGTCGTCTGCAACAGCAGCGTTGCCGTTCTCTACAGATATAATTCTTGATTTATCAGCCACCAGTTTAACTTCGTCGATCTTTGAAAGATAGGCAGGTCTTAAAGTAATTTTCTTATTCAAGAATTTCTTATTCTGTAAAGTTGCGACAACCTCTTCTAGGGGAGTACCTGAGGTAACTGTTACCAGAGCTGCAGTATGGTTCGATGAGCGCAACTTGAAAGGGCCGCTATTAATACTTTTGGTTCTAAAAATCCAAATTTCGCGAGGCCGATATTCAATAAAGTACTCTCTGAGTTCAGGGTCAGTGGTTCCCTTTGGAAGAAAGGCGCAATATATCGTATCAGTAGACAAAGTTTTATCTCTGGTTTGGTTTTCGGGAGATTGTTGTTGAATGACAGCTGGAGAGCTCTGTAAATCCTGCCCGTTTTCTTCAGGAATAGGGTTAATTTCACCATTTTCCGCAGGAACAGGAGAAGTGCTGTCAACATTTTCCTCCGCTGTGCCATCAGCAGCCGTTATGGTTATTGGCTGATCAGTAGCAGCATTGTTGTTGTTGTTGTTGTTGGATTGCAGAAATTCATCATAGCCGGTAAATTTTCTGATTTGTTGCAAAGTCGACTCAACCCTTTCGCGAATTGGCATGGGTGGCTTGTAGGGATTGAACGGCTTGACTCTTAGTACGCGCCCTTTGAATTCTTTTCCATTGCACTCCTGGATGACTCTTTTGGCATCCTCAGCCGAAACAAAATCAGCATACGCAATCCCAAACGATCTACTCTGGAACCTATGGAACCTACGGACAGTCTGAGATGGAATCAGAACTGAATTAACATTGAAATTTTTGAGGTATTCCCTCAGATCATCTTCGCTAGAGGCATAAGAAACATTTGAAAAGTAAACCCTCGTATCGACCACCATTATTCCGCTTTTTTTTTATTATTTCTAACTAATGATATTACGTTGTTTTCAATAGAACAAAATGAATATTTTAATAAAACTTTTGATTATTATTTTTGAAATAGCAGGAATATTATATTATTGGCGGCTAAAATTTCTTTTAACCGCCACAAATATTTAATTTGATTTTTTTGATTTTTTTTTTGTGTCAATTTTGTATCGCCTCGGGTAAACGTTTCACGTGACTAGAAAGAGTTAACCAATGCTGAGCAATTTACCAACATCAGTCTACATTATATATATATATATATATATATATATAACAACAGTATTCCAATATTGTCGTTTGACCAAGTAATCATATGGATACTGTCGAGAAAAGTGTAGGAAGATGATTGTTTCATTTTGTATTAATATATATTCGATTTAAGTTAAAAAAAATTAAAATTAAGAAGACAAATATTTGTGTTCTTTTAGTTATTTTTCTAGTTAACTTATTTCTTCTCAGCGGCCAAAACCTTAGCAGTACCACGTAGAGCGTGTCTGTGGTTTCTTCTGAACTTTGGGTCGACACCCTTCAAGGATGGGTACTTGTAGGTCTTTGGCTTCTTAATACCGTTCTTGTGAGCCTTTCTGGTTTGGTTGTGAGCAGTGTGGTTCTTAGACTTAGCCATTTTTCTGCATTGAAATATTTTTTTTTTCCAAATTTCCTCATTAGTGAAAAGTTGTATCAAAAAGAGATTGTTAGTAACAGATTTTCCATATAGTTTTTTTTTAAAATGAGATAACTGCTTTTGCAATCAATGGAATTGATCATAACGCGTACTTGCACTATCGATCTATATCTTCTATTCCACTCCATTTTTACAAGTACCAATCCATCAACACACAGTTATGCCTCCCATTCTTAAAAACAGTAAATATCAGCCTTATACGTACGTTCTATTGTTTTAGGTGTCACGGTATTCCTAAGAATATAAAAAAGTTTACAATCAAAAAGGTAAGTAAATGTTAAATAGATAACTTTAGACTTAACATATACTCATTACTACAGCTAATTCACTATACCATCTCGGTGGTATAGTAGCAGGTTGGGCAAACTCCAAAGGTCAAATTTGAAGAAAAAAAAAAAAAATTTTTTATTTTTTCATTTAGTTGCGTGATCAATTGTAACTATTTACGGCCATTAAGTCCCGGGTAACGCTCAATTTATTTTATTCTTGCATTCTCGACGTTCTTTCCGTATTAGGAAATTATTTGTTGGTGGTTTTTTTGTTGGTGGAACTTTATCGGTGGGTGTACGGATGTACTGATCACTGTGTACGTCACAGCATGTGATAATAGTCACAAAAAATGTTTTTTTTTTTATGCATAAATAATTATAACCACATATTATAACCACATTATATAGGTCTTTTCAGTAGTACCCTGTCATATAGGGAGCTGTTTAAATAAATTGATTATTCCAGAATAATAGTAAAATAATATATTGAAATAATATATAGAGGAGATTATTTGTCATTCTTCATTTTCATCTTATATTTACACAAAGAGTTCTTTTCCTCTCCATTTAAAAAAAAACCCTTCTAGATAGATGATTTATGATAAAATAAAAGGGAATAAATAAGTCATTTTGCTTCTTTGAATACAAGTCCAATATGCGTAGTTTTAGTTTAGTTTTTCTTTTGTTTTGTTGTTTGATTTTCTTTTTTGTTTTATATGTGATTAATGGGGGTCTCTTAATTTCCACTTTTCTTACTTTAACTTGTCAAAGAGTCTTGGAGAGGCACAGCTGTCCAGATAATGCTTCAAGTGGAAGAATTCCTCAACACAATCTTCCTTGTAATCCAATTCGTCGTACTTAGGGTCCTCTTGCTGCTTAGCGACCCTTTCGGCACACTCCATGTAGTGATGTACCAAGTGCTTACCTTCCTCGGTGTTCTTACACTCCTCGTGCAAGGCGTCTAGCTGGTCAACACTCTCTTCTTCGTCATCCTCGTCTTCATCATCCTCGTCTTCCTCTTCTTCCTCAACTGGCTCCTCGTCCTCGGCTGCCTGGGCTGTAACTGGCACTATAGCCTCTTTTAGTTCCTCCAACAAATCGGTAATCGATGAAATCATTATGTCTATTTACTACTTTGAAATCCTGAATATAGTGTTTTTCCTTATGTACAAAATGGCTCCAGAAAAAAGGGTTCTTTTTATCCTTATTCCTATCTGTTCCTTGTCCTTAAAGTAAAAAAGAGCTTGTTTAGTCTTACACCCTCGAAATAAATACAAACCTGAAGACTGATAGATAAAATAATATTCTAGTACAAAAAAAAAAAAAATAAAAAGGAGGATTCGATGATCAGGTTATGAGTTACCGGTATTGTCGGTCGTGCTTATCCGGTCGCCTTGAAGAAAAGTTGGCATTAGCCTATTCGGCCTTTATTGGCCCAATAAACTCTGCTCAAAAACCCTCTATTTCACTTTTCCTGCAGTGTTTTCTGAGCCTCTCGAAAATTTAGTCTCCGAGCTGCGATCTTATTGGTCGGACAGCCAAAATCACGTGATCACGAATGTCACGTGCCACGTGAGAGATTTAGTGATAATACAGTTTAAATATTTAATATATTCATACATAATATTATACCATCATATTATTTGGGACATGTATATAGAATATATGCAAAAACAAGTAAATGCTAAACAATGAGTTCGTAGAGGTTATCATAAGGTGATCTGTTAAAAGTTTTTTGGAAACGAAGATAACAAATTAATAAAAATAAAACCAAAAGTAAAAAAAAAAAAAGAAAGAGAAAAAATGCTACATATTATTAGAGTGTACTTACTGTACTTTCACACTTAAAATGAATTTCTTTATCTGGGGTTTATTGTTACAATCCCTTCTTTATTTTTTTTTTCAGTGGTTTGTATTACATTTGAAGAATATTGAAAACAGGGTCATTAATTAATCTTTATTTTTATTTTTATTTTTATTTTCTTTGACTTTTGGAAACTATTTTCTGTAGTTTTCCAGTTCCTCTTCAAGTTTTCTAATATATTTGCAAGCAAGCTGCGCTGTTGTCGCCTTTGAAGGAATAGCAACAGCGTCTTTCCATTCTTTTGGTAAAAGTGAGTTCAGTTCGCTTAGTGCGTTGTTTAATCTGTTTCTTCTCTCCTGTTCCGCATTTTTGTGCACCTCTTTCTTTCGTTGAATGCTTTCCTCTTGACTTAAGCTATTAGACCTTGTATTTGTTGAGCTACCTGACCTCTTAGGCTTGTTGGATAGAATCGGTTGTTCAACAGCTGCTGCAGCCTTGTCTTGTTCATTTGTATGCTGGTCAAAGGCAGATTTGAACAGTTTTGTAGACGATTGACGACTATTCCTCAGCCCTAACGGCTGTATCACAGGTGACTCAGTAGCCATAATTACGTTGTCTGAACGGTATGACGGGCTTACGCTAGTGTTTTCTGTACTTGTCCCACTTCTGCTCTTGCTGTGTTTTAAATCATGCGATGGGTCTGGAAAAGACTTCTCAAATCGATTAACGAAGTCTTCAGTGCCTTTGTCCAAGGAGTTGGAAGGAAGGATTACCTGTGGGAAAGTGTTATTCTGCGTCATGTCAAGTAGCTTGAAGCTATCGTCGCTCGTCTTCTTTTCCAAAGTCTTGTCTGAGTCCTTGTCATTCCCTAGACTGCTCTCTGGAAGTGAGAACATAAAGTCGTCCCAATCGTCCCGCTTGGTCCCATTGCCATTACTCATCGTTTTTTGTAGCCTACGAGAACTGGCATTCATGTAGGGGCTGCTTTTTACAACTTTGTTAGAAGACGAGGACGAAGTGTTACCATTGGTCATTATTCTTTTTGAGCGAGAGGAGCTGTTTGACGCTCTTCTGGAAACGGATTTCCACGGCTGCTGCTGTTGGGAAGATACCAGCGCAGGCGACGATAAAGGCGAAAGTTTACCAGAGGCAACTTTGCCCAGATTCTGTGACCTCCCGTAGTATGTATTCTGTAGTTGTTCACTGCCAGTGTCATCGATCTTACCACTTAGGAAAGGCGTAGTTAATGCAGATGTAGAACCCTCCTGGGTCAATTGTGCTTCATTTTTAGCAAGTAATGAAGGCGTATCCTTACGAGCGGATTCATGGGGAGAGACGTTTACATCCTCATTAATATCCAAATGCAGGCTGTGGTGTACAGCGCCGACAAAACTGTCATGGTGTTCCAAGCTCTCAAACTGCAAATCTTCCAACTCAAAATGGCTGCTGGGCACGGTCTCCTTCTGTATATCGAAATCCATATCTGTCCCAGACTTCTTTTCGTCTTCGTCTACCATATGGAGGTAGCTATCGACCTGGTCAAAGATAGTGGTCTGCAGCGGCGACCCATACATCCCAATATCCTCCATACCTCCATTCGATAAGGGCATAATATAGTCGATATTTTTTTTATTTTCTTTTGTTTCTGGAATTATATTTCTTACTAATTTTTTAACTATTTTATTTTTTTCTTCTGGTAATGTAGTTTTGATATATTATTTAATATAAAATTTCAGAAAGTAGGAGCTGTCAAAAGTAGTTTGCTAAGTGAAATAAAAACTGAATGAACTGTCATGGAACCGGAAATTTTATCGTAGAGTCATCACCTATTTGCCTGTTTTCCTCAGGTTCTTTTCTTTTGGGAATTTTCCACCGCGTGGCACGACTTTTTACAAGTTTTTTTTTTTGTTCAATTTATTTCTTTTCTTGCAAACCAAAAGCTCATCGTTCGATGGCAGTACATAGGAGTAACATGGGCGGTACATAGTGAGTGATATACATACACATATATATATAGATAGATATAGACACAGCAATATACTGAAACGGCAAAAAAAGAATGAGTTTACCGATTCCGGACACACGGTTTGCGTACACTTTCAGACGTGCGCTGGACAGGGAAAGAGCCAAACTGGCGGCATCGCGCACAGACGCTAAACCGGAAGGAGTTTCTGCTGCTGATGTGTCCCTAAGCCCTTATGTCGTGTGTAAAGTTGTAGTAAGAGATGTGTTACTGATGCCGTTTTTACAGAGTGTACTATGGACGGGGTTTCTACTGGGTTTCAAACCATGGCTACGAGCTGTAGTGCGTTTGGGTAGGAGTACAGGGCAATACTTGAACACAATATTATACGGGGGCAGATTGTCAAGTGCGAAACAGATGTAGTATATGCAAGGGGGGGAAAAAAAATCAGTAAGGTATAAAGACAGTGGAATAAAAATAGGAATATTATTTACCCAATCGGAATTTGCAAGTCTATATAGAGAACTTTAATGATAGCTAATGAAAGTACAGAAAACAAAAAAAAAAGAATTGACTGATAAATACTCGGAAAGTTAATACAATGTTCTAAAAAGAAGTCATAAAATTGTATATTGCAAGAATTTTTTCTATTTTCATCAGAAAAAAAAGGACCATAAAAAAAANNNTT
>CAPT01000090.1:0-82589 GCA_001039675.1 Nakaseomyces delphensis CBS 2170
TATATATATATATATATATATATATATATATATATAAGAATATATTAGGTTTTCTTTTGGTCGGTTAAAAACGTTGTGACTGTTAACATCAGTACACCCACAATTGTGAAAATAAAATTTGACAACCTCTTCAAATACAAATGTCCCAATTAGGAAATACTACTTGATTTTGGAAAAAAAACTAAAAAAAATGAAAATTGGACGCACACACGCAAACAGGCCGACACAGCACCATCTGTCTGCGACGCTGACAGTGCCCACGAAGCTCTGTCAGCAAAGCACATCACGTGCGAAGAAGTCGTGGCAGGAAAGTGAAGGTACAGAGGTGAGACTGTTCAGCTAGTGGGAGGCGACCGGACAGCGGAGAAATGGCCGCACAACAAGAATAATAGACGGGTGTAAATGAATCAGTTTTGACAAAAAAAAACGAAAAAACTGAAAAATCCCACAGGGCGGGTAACTTGGACTGAAAAAATTCGTTCCCGATGGTTCTGCTTGCCAATGAAGCAAGAAAAAAAATTTTTTTTATCTTTAAATCCTATATATTATACTGTTATTTGAGTATCTAGTCATTTATATTTGGATTAAGTAAAGACAACAGAGCAATAGAATAACAAGATGGTATGTTACTAAATGAGAGACACGGTGGAATTATATATGGTCATTAATTGAAAGCTTTTTTTGTTTTGATGTGTGAACTACGAGGATTTCGATGAATGGTGGCAACGTTGAACAACTGGGAAGAAACAGCAGAGTTTCGTTAATATCGGATGGGAGTATGAGAAGTACGTTGAGCCTGTGTATAAACCAGGGGATAGTTTTTTTTACTAGGAAACAAAAAAAAGTCATTTCTCTTTCAATTAAGACCAATAACTCCCAAATGTAGAAATAAAATATAGGATCTTTTTTTTTACTAACAGTTTTGTTTTGACCTTTATTTTCTGATTTTTTTCTTTGGTTGTACGGACTATCTTTGATATTACTTGGAACACATTTCATATGGCATTTGCATTTATTTTCTTGAGAAGGAACGGTTGAAAAAAAAGTGTATCATGGGACAGAATATTGGAAAAATGAGCAAATAGTTGAGAAATGGAATGGGAAAAACCTAATAGGGTTTTCCCTTTTTCGAAGTTAGGATCTGTACAAACTTTCAAAAAAAACAAAAGAATATGAATAATGGATTCGGAAACATATTTATCTTAGGTTTTAGTTCAAGATTTGTTGCACCCAACTGCTGCCACTGAGGCCAGAAAACACAAGTTGAAGACTTTGGTCCAATCCCCAAGATCTTACTTCTTGGATGTCAAATGTCCAGGTTGTTTGAACATCACGACCGTCTTCTCTCACGCCCAAACCGCTGTTACCTGTGAGTCTTGTTCTACCGTTCTATGTACCCCAACTGGTGGTAAGGCCAAGCTTTCTGAAGGTACCTCTTTCAGAAGAAAGTAAACGAGAAGAGAACTAAAAAACTAATATGAATTAAACTCACTTTTTAAATTTTTCTCTTCTGTTTCGATTTTTACCTTTTTTCCCAGAATTAAAAAGGTTTTCATCATTAATTTACAAAGAGGAAATTTAAAGAAAAAAAGTGTTTGTATTTATCTTCTGTATTAAGGCATTTTCTCTCTCTCTCTACCTCCACATGTTACAATTGAAGATTTGATAGGTAAGACATAAATGTGTTATCTAAAATTTCAAGTTGAGTACTTTCACCTCTTTTTTTGTATAAGTCATTTTATTTCTTAAAGGAATAAATAGAAATAAATATAATAAAACTAAAAACATTCCAAAATAAAAAAACTAACAAACTATAATTACACTTAAACATAACATTGACTAGAGTAATTCACTAATGTTGCTTGGACACTATAAATTAAAATTAAGTAATATATATATATACAGATATATATGTATAAGCAAGTAGGAAACGTTACGTTAATGTTGGCATAATAGTGCTGGAATATATTCCTTTCGATTAAATAAACACTACATTCAATACTGGAAGGTCATGTGTATAACATCTAACGACTATCCACAGTTACACTAAGAGGAGGTATCAAGGGAAAAGTTCCCAAAAAACAAAAAAAACAAAATTAAAAAAAAATAAATTTTTTAATTTTTTAAGTGCAATTCAATATTTCAAATATCGAAGTTTCCCCTTTACGAACAACTAATTACCAGCTGGTTACGTCGCTGAAAACATTCAATTGCTTTATATTTAGTGAGGTATTACCTGAAGAGATAATCTCGATATAAAATTCACCCAAATTTGCATCACAAACTAGTACAGTACAAAGTCATCTGCTGTTTTTTTTTTTTGTTTCTTATATTTTACTTTTATTATTTGGGGATATTTTGCATCATAGCAGGTAGGTATATTATTAAATTTAAGATAATACCGTAGAAAAATACAGAGCATGCAGTGGAAAGTTGAAAGATTTAGAGAACTATATTCGTCGATCCAATCAGGATTTTTAAATTACGATCTATTTATCGAGTTGCTACCGGATTTAAAGAATCTTTTGAGGCATGACAGAAATAATCAGGAATCACGGTTGAAATTAGAGAATTTAAAGGAGTTCAACCTGTCGGATGGGTCCACTTTCAAGTTAACTCAAGATTTCGTAATAGCTGTCGTAAAAATATCCGATGAATTATGTCTTAATGAAATTGATGCTGTTAAGCTAGTCCTGGAGAATTCTACCGGTGATCAAATATATACAAACGAAATCATAAATGAAGGTAAAATTTCCTTTTTCCTTAGGAGGCAATATATTCTCCAGATTATTTCATATTTTGCCAACATCTTAGACGAGAAGGACACTAAATTTGTACAATTATTTGGTACCAATAATAAATTTATTACAGATATATTAGAGAATTTCGATATTATATCGAAGCAGTTATCTGAGGTTAAGCAGGAGGTAAATAGGCATCATATTTTGGAAAATAACGATACAATTTTCAAGCAAGGGATTAAATTCAAAAGGGATTTCCTTTCGGAGGAATACGATTTACTAAGTCAAATTTTATATGGCTTGTCCAAAAAGGTTATATTTTTCAAAAATATTGAAGCAGTTAAATCCGTTATGAATTATTTATCCAAGTTAGAATGTAATGATATTTTTTCAGTGTATTTTCTACCTACACTAATAAGTTTATTTTCGGATTTAAATGCCTACGATGACCAATATGTTTTCACACTACACAGAGAATTAAAGGACGATATCATGAAAAAGCAGGATGACATTTATAAAACTCCATTTAAAGTTTTGGCAATTTTTATCTTTCTAACTTATCTGATTGGTTGGTGTAAAGATAAACCTGATTTAAGAGTTACAAAACTGAATTTTAAGGCGGATATAGATGACCCAATGACTGCAGCGGTCGATTTAGGTGCTATCGAGCAACTACTTATTATTATCGCAGATATATCCAATGTTAACAGCAGTAACGAGCTTTTATACTATGATTTTAGATCACTTTTGGAAAGGCATTTACCTAGATTATTACCCAAACAACTTATCGATGAAAACATCCTGAACGAGTACGACAAACTGTCAGTAGATTCAAGGGGTGCCAATAAAGGAGGTATCTCTACAGACTTTAACTCTAATATAACTACTAATTTGGGTTCCCAAAATATGGTTAATGGAACCAATAGATTACTTTCACAAAATAAAATTGCGAATGTTGCACCTCAATTAAATCTGAGTGCAAGAATTTCAGTGAATGATAAAAAAAGGGCATCATTACTTTCAACAATCACTAACGAGGTCCAGGTTTTCAAATCGAATATCTCAGAGCTCTTTATAGAATTCTACTCTGAAAGCTTACACGATTTTTTCCAAACATTTATTTCAGATTGCGCGTTCTTGTTGACAAAACTAAAGGACTCAGAAGAGGATTCCTTATTATCAGGCGAAGATTTGGATTTGGATGACATAGCAATCAAAGCAGACTTAGAGAGGTTCTTCCTGTCTATCTATTATTTCTATTATGGGAAACCAAAACTCTGTGCATCGTTTTGGGAAGAAAAAGAATCAACTGCATACGGCTTTATCGAGTGGGCTTCAAAGTGCAACGATAATCTAATGAAGTCTTGCTATTATTTAATGCTAGGAAGCTTGTCATCAGGTCGAGAAAACGCTTTAAATTTATATTACTATTTTGGTGACGCTAACCCAACATCATGGAAAAAAATCAGTGAGATTATCGAAGAATATTCAACAAGAATTGTCGATCTTTCTAAGATGATTCAATCAAAGGAGCAGGAAAATACAATTGAAGTGAACCCTACCCTTTTAGCCTTAGAAGAGGGTTTAAACGAGGAGACAATTATTTATCTTTCTTCTCTACTAACATTAATTACCTCTGTGACAAAGGAACTTGATATGGATAATATTTTATCTTTGTCAAATGTTTTCATTACACCATTATTTAAGTTTCTCTCATGCGATACGCCGTTGGTTGGGGCATGTTTCAATACAATTAGTCATCTAGTTCCTCAATTGGAATCTGAAAGGGCAAATATATGGCATAAACTGGATAGGTTTATCTTTAAATCTGGAATAGTAACTGATAACACTTTATCTAATTCAACATCGTTTACAAATCTATTAACAAATTACACTGATATTTTAGGGTTTTTGGATCTCCTCGATAAGTTGTTAGCCATTCATTCCACGGACTGTAATAATAAATATATGTCTTTTGGAACACTCCAGTATCCATCAAAGTTGGGAACTCCTTACAGGAAAGTTGGCATCTGGCCTTACATTGATTTTATCTTTGGCGATATCTTTGTTAATTCTGCACAGATATCGGATCCTAGAAAAAGAATCGAGGTTCAACATAGAACTTTGCGCATTGCAAAATCCTGTATTCATTCATTTGACTATTCTGTGATATTGAACTCAATTACCGTTGGCGCAAATCTTGATAATTTAGTGAACTCTGAGAACTTTTGTTCTTATGTACAGGAGTCAAGTGCTACAGCACTATTCAATCAACTCTACCAAGAGAGGGTATACGATGTTTTGTTTTCAATTGCCTCAATGGGTATTGACGAATTTCCTACACTTGTGTCAAAAAATTCTCAAATCCAGGACATACTTTCTCTTTCTCTAAATGTCATTAATACGAGTTTAGAACATCAAGGTACATATATTGAAGAAATGATTAATATTGTAAAGAAATCAGGATCAAGTAATTATTTTGTTCCAAAATATTTTGGATCCCACGGTTTGAAGTTCTTTTTTGAAACTATATTTTTCAATTTGAATTTCATTGCCTACTTGGGACTCTATGTCGGTCTAGATGGTACCGATATTCCCATTGTCGCATTAGATATTTTGTCTAAAATTGCAAACTATTTTAACAATAGTGAACCAGATCCTGTCGTCGGTGACAAGTTGTTCACATTATTCGATTCCGTCGACGAATCCGCAAGAATCAAAGATGCCTTTATCAGTCAAATCGAAAATACCATCACATCTGATACTGACTTACAATTGAAAGTAAAAATCCTGGAATTTTTGATCACTAATCTGAGCATGAAACGAAGCAAACCAAATCTATCGCATGTGCTGCTCGGATTCCAATCTGATAGCAGTCTATCACTAGGTCCGAACCTGGCGACCTTTATTAGATCAGGTACCTCTGTATTTCATTCCATTATAAAGCTTTTGATTTCAGCCTTGAATGAACTTTCTGGGTACGAAATTGACTATACACCTATGAGACTTGCTGCATTAAGTCTTGAACTAATTGAAATTTTGTGCAAAAGTCCTTTAACAGCAAATGTTGTAATTGGTTACATAAGTGATAAAAATATCATGAAACAAATCATGGATATTGACCCACAAATTTCCAAACACACTAAATGGAATGGACGGTCTTTAGAACAAGAGCTTGAATCCTCCAAGAATAACTTCATTGAAAGTGAATCCGCTGGTGCCTATTTGGCGTTTTTGAA
This sequence comes from Nakaseomyces delphensis CBS 2170, assembly GCA_001039675.1. NCBI lineage: Eukaryota > Fungi > Ascomycota > Saccharomycetes > Saccharomycetales > Saccharomycetaceae > Nakaseomyces > Nakaseomyces delphensis. The sequence goes on from CAPT01000090.1 coordinate 5,981, forward strand.
GTATAGAAATTCCATAATTCAATTCTTAAGTGGAATGATTCATTCAATCTCATCGAGCGGAACAATCTCACGGGTCACTCCATATACTAGCTACTTAGTATCAAATTCAATTTATTCTGCAAGAATATTCGGTTTATTGGATCCCCTACATTATGACTTTTTTAACAGAAAAATAGATAATTCTGATTCGCTTGATCTTTTTAAAGGGCTGCCTATTAATTTAGAAAGAATAGAAAAAAGTGAGAGATGTATTGGTAATATATTCGATTTTTCAGAAGTTAACTCTCTTTTGGAACTTCATCAACGCACCTATTCCATCTCTATTACCAGATCAGCAGAATTCGTCGAGAAAGTCAACCAAGAAATCGGTATGGTAAAACATTCCATAACGGAACATTTGGTAAGGTCAGAATCGTTTATTATACAGCTAGAAATATTACACAACTGGGTCCAATTGGTCCAAATTATAGTCTCTGACGGAAACTTAGATACTCAAATGAGGACTTCATTTATACTTGAAGTTTTTGATATGGTTACACCAAAAATAAGCGTGTATGTTGATCTAGATGTTGCTTTTGCGGAAGAACTGGTGTCATTAATGGTATTTTTGTTCCATATCTACAATCAGAATACAATCCAAACAGCAAGCCAGTACTCATTGGACTCAAAATTGCACAATCTCTTCAAGGTTTGCATACGTGGTATAACCTCACCTCTTTCCTCTTTGAATTTAAGGTCCGATTTCTATGTTATTGCTAACAATTATATTGTTCGTGTGCTACAGAGCAAACAATCAGCTATGGCTGTCATCAAAGATTTAAGGTTAAACAGTGAAAAATTAATTGACGTCATATGCAATGATGCAATATATGGTGAAGGATCCAATAGAATCACTGGTATACTTTTATTAGACTCACTTGCTAGACTTGCAAATTTCAATAAAGAAAACTTTATCGTAACAACATTGGATAAAAGCACAAAACTGCTTCACATTATTAGATCTTTGAAAAACACTGATTCTTTGCTGAATTCCACTACTAAAAATGTTAACGTGGATAACCTGCTGTATGAACTTACTGCATTCAAAGCAACTGCTTACCTACTGATCAGGATTGCGGAGAGTAGAGATGGTGCTGCTGCCTTGATTCAAAACAAGGTTTTCCAAATATTGGATGGTCTTTCTTACTTGCAAATTGACCCGGATCTGGGTCTTGAATTAGTCTTTGACGAATACTCAAGGAATAGATCCTCTATTCTCAGAGTTAATATTACATTGGACGATCCATTATTATTAGAGAATGAAAACAACTCGATATCCATTTTTGAATTGATTATTCCAATTTTTCAAATGATTACTGCAATAGTAATAAGTTCAGGAAGTTCAAACAAGGTTATAATTAACGAAACCAAATCTCTTTTAGACAAGTATAAAAGTTTAATTGTGGGAATATTTAAGAGAGACCTCCTTTTGAGATCTGGTAGGACCAAACAGATAGACGATCACAGGAACAATCAACTACAAGAATTAATAAAGCTGATTGTAATTCTTTGTACGATCACCGGGTATAAAGATGAAAATAAACAATTGAAGGGAGAGATCTGTCAGACCACCAACATTTAGTAGCATAATTTATTTAGTTACATCATTCAAGTTGATCTAGATTAATACGGATTACATAAAAATACACAAATCTTATTACTAAATTATTTCTTTTGTAAGTTACCAACTTTCTGTTCCAACAACATTGCATTTGAATCAAGGGATTTCAGGGCATCAAGGTGTACATTCAGTAACTTCACCAATTGCACATTTTCCTCCTTATTATTTACGTTAACACTTGTTACACTGTTGAACGCATTACTGACAGTATTAACTTCAGCAATTAGCGATGATAAATTGTTCGAAAGCATATTCAGATTCTCATCTAATAGTTCTGCAGTTTTGTACGCCTGTAATCTCTTCTGGTCATTATTGTTAGATGCTGCTACCGAATTCGATGAAAGAATATCGGCAAGTAAAGCCTCAGTACGGCTCTCATAATTATCTAGGAAGTTTTCGAGTTCATCCTGTTGTCTTTCGATATATTGTAAAGTTTGGTCAATTTTATTCTGAGTTTGATCTGCATTTACAGTCTCAGAATATAATTGACTGATTTGCTCACCACCACGAACCAAAACTTGATCCCATTCGTTTACCTTCTTAGAGTATTGTTCAAAATGGGACGACGCTTCCGACAATTGGTTTGTCCATTTAGTTACCAGATCATCTAGGGTTTTATTATCCAAAGATACGGGCTTAACTGTGATATTTGCAACCCCTAATGGTTTTTGCGTAGTAGCTGCTGACTGGTTTGCCCCTGTCCCCATTTCAGATTTGGCAGTCCCGTCTTTATTTTCCTCCTTCTTGGCGCCAAAACTGAAATTCATCGGTTTGCTTTCGGTTTTGTTTTCAGTTTTGTTTTCAGTTTTGTCTCCGGAGGGCTTTCCAAGTGTGAAAGAGGGAACATTATCTTTTCCCACTTCTTTATTTAGGCTAAACCCAGCCTTAGGGGTTTCTAATTGCTCCCCATTTGCTTTAGATCCAAACAAAGATCCTGTATTTTCTTTACTTCCATCCTTCTTTTCTGTTGTAGCTCCGAAAGAGAACGCTGGTTTTCCAGCACTTTCATCCTTCTTTTCTACCTTCTGACCAAAAGAGAATAGAGGCGTCGAACTACTATCTGATTTTTTATCTTGACCTGATGTTGTGTTTGAATTCAAGTCGAACGGCTTAGATTCGAGATTAGTATTATCTTTCTTCTCACCAGAATGTGGTGTTGTTGGTTTATTAGAAGTATTTGTTTCATTCTTAGTTCCAAACGAAAAAGCAGGTTTAGAATTTGCCTCTGTAACTTTACCAAAGGAAAATGTTGGTTTCTCATTTGTTTGTTTTGAAGTACTATCTAATGACAGTGTCCCTTTGTTTTCATTTTGTGGCATGGAACCGAAAGAAAGTGCTGGTTTGGTATCAGTTTTCTTTTCTTCGTTTTTAAGATCCAAACCAGAAAACGCTGGTGAGACCTCCTTCTTATCTTGTACTTGGCCTAATGACGCTTGCGAGAATAATGATTTTGCTGGAATCTTAACATCATCTGTTTTCTTATCTTCTTTGGTACCAAAAGAAAAAGCAGGCTTGCTCTCTGTAGCCTTCATTCCCTCTGCCTTTGTGGTTCCAAAATTGAATCCTAACTTCTTAGGTTCTTCTGTCTTATTTTGGACATCATTTGAAGCAGTACTAAATGTTGATTGTGGTTTAATGTTATTACTTGAGTTTGCGTCCACCTTTTGTAAATGGTTTCCGCCAAATAGAGTAGATTTTGCTACTTCTGGTTTCTTTGTAGCCTCTGTTGGATTGGCTCCGAATGAGAATGTATTGGTTTTAGCAGAGCTACCTGTAGAAGTTGAAGTAGCTCCAAACACAGGTGCCGGAATACTGCTGGTGTTATTTTTTGTACTTCCAAAAGAAAAAGCGGGTTTACTACTTTGATTATCACCTAGTGCTCCTGTTGTTGGAGTTGCTGAGTTGTTATTGTTATTATTTGTTGTTGGAGTTGTTCCGAAACCAAAAGCAGGTGTCGCAGCTGTAGTATTGGAACTGTTTGCTGCTCCAAAACTAAAAGCTGGTTTGCTTTGTGCACTACCAGTACTTGAATTTCCTAAAGATCCACCAGTATTGTTCTGAGTGCTTTGACCAGAGTTTAAATTATTATTCGCACCCTGTGCACCAAATCCGAACGTAGGTTTTGCTTGAGTTGAAGTTATTTGACCTGTTGTAGCATTGTTATTAGATGCAGCTGCACCGAATCCGAAAGCTGTCTTCTGCGCACCTGCTGTCGTATTACCAAATATACTGGATCCGTTGTTAGGTTGAGAACTGGCACCAAACGCATTATTTCCTGTTGGATTACTGTTATTATTGCCACCAAACAAACTGCTACCTTGTGCTTGACCACTACCTCCAAATGGCGTTCCTTGTTGAGTGTTTCCATTACTAGCATTGGAGTTAGCTGCAGTACCAAAAGGCGATGTATTAGATCCTGTATTAGCAGCAGCTGAAAAAGGGGAGTTATTAGAACCAGTGTTAGCTGCAAAGTTACCAGCTCCAAAACTAAATCCAGAATTATTTCCAAAGGAACTCATTGTTTTTTTTTTTTTTGTTTCTTTACCTTTGTTATCTTCAGTACTTTTAAATCCAACAAAAGAAATCGATCTTATCTGTTCGAGTGAAAAAAAAAAAAAAATGTATAGATGTGGCTGACAAGCAATTCTATGCAAAGCTATTCAATTCCCCAAAAAATTAAATCAAATTTACCTTATCAACTTTTCTCTCAGGCTCCTAACTTTGATGAGTGAAAAATGCAAAGAAATGTACGCCAAAATGCCGATGAATTGGATTTTTAGAAGAATGGCGCTAATTGATTTGAAATGGTAACCAAATATGCTTACAAACAATGTACGTTAGTTACTATTTAGAGGTTGGTTCTTTTGCAATTCCAGTTTTAAACAAAAAAATAAAATTGAAGCATTTTTTCTCAGAATAGTTACGATCACCGTGTACTAAGTCACGTTTTATGAAATATAGTATTAAAATTATTATATATTGATTGCATGCCCTTATGAATGTACTTGTACGCTTTGTAATTGGTTTCAATTCAAGATCTTGTATTCCTGAGATTACTCTATTATATTTGGTTTTTCTTTTCATATAGAACTCTGTTTATTATTACAACAAAAATTGGTGTGCCTGTTACACGCCAATAGGTTATTCGTTTATGTTTCTTGTTTTCATTTTCCGTCAAATGTAGCTTCTTAAATTAGTTTTGGAAAAAATTAGATCGATCAATACATTTATGAAATGGACCTGGACATTATGCTTGATTTTTACAAAAAATCCCCATCAAAGGTTTTTAGTTAAAAAGAAAAAAGGAAAAAAAAAAAATATTAATCATTATTAAATTTATTGTCCGTGGAAATATAGGAAAGTTTTTATAACGGATAAATGTTAGGTCTATTGTAGAGATATTTGATCAGTTATGTGACTGACTACGAACACGGGCAATGTTGTCGAGTACTTCATCGTATGCTGCATTGATTGCCTTTTCCTCCATTACGCGAGGGGGTAGATTGTGATCTTTGTTGCTGTCCATCTGGTAGTTGGAATTCCCATTACTGACATTAGAATCCGTATCTCCATTCTTCACTAACTTGTTCATTAACTCATGATTGTTTGATTCATCTTGTTTCCTAAAGATATCATGCAAATGATAGCCCTTATTATGTAACTCATCAATCACGTTCACAATAGTGGCAACATCATTTTTCAGTAGAAAGTCCTTAATCTTGTCACCTTCAAGAGATTTCGCTGCTCTCGTCAACTCCTCGGAATCTATAGGTTGACCAGTATTATCAAAAAGTGAATATTCACTTGGTTTGGTTGGAGCACCGTTGTTTTGGGTTTGGTGTATATGCTGTAGTTCCGTATTTAGTATGTCATATTTGGTTCCAATTGGCTCAGTACTAGGACCACGTACAACTCTCTTGTACTGATTCTCACTATCTCTAAATTCAACTGTATCATCTGCAGTTTTACTTGAATTTTCAACAGTAGCTATACCAAACGGTAACAGGGCTGAATGACCTGTTTCACCGAACGCAGAAGATGAGAGAACTGTTCTATGTCTGGCTGGACTCTCCGATATCTCTTCACCATTTTCAGCGAGGTTACTAGTAGTTGATGAGTTTTCGAACTGATCTGAAAATATAGGGCTGTTTAATAATGGCATAGAGGTTTTGTTTCGATTTGACGGCTTTTTTCTTGTCCAATCCTGTTTTTGAAGTCTATCATGACGCTTTTTTAATAAATGAATACCTTGTTCGAAACTTGAATCAATCAAACATAGATTGATCAATGTTTCTTTACCTTCGCAACTTAGCTCATTTTTAACCCTTAGATCGAATAAATCTCCAACAACCTTTTCAATCTTAGATCTCATTTCCGCAATTTTGCGAATGAATTCAACCACTAGTCTGTCATATTCTTCATTATCCTCAAATTTATCAGTAAGTAACGAAGACAGTTGTTCCTGTAATGTAGATATTTGTTTTTCGCTTGCATCAATCTCTTCTTTAGGAACAGAGGGGAGTGAAACATCAACCCCCTTCTTTCTCTTTTGTACCTGATCTAATTCATTTTGTGTATTTCTCATAGTATACAAAGACATCTTCTCCTTGATATTTTCAGGAATACTGTTATATTCCAAGTCTAGTGTCATCAACGTGCTACTTTTGTTCACTGCCTCTGCCAACGCTTTAGCTGAAGCCAAATCCAGTTCACTTCCTAATAATGATAAATGGTGCAGTTGGGAACATAATGGTAAACATTCTGCTAGGATGACAATAGATGTACAATCAAGATAATCATAATCTAAATGCAATCTAATCAAACCAACATAAACTGGTAGAGATGTTGTCAATGTCTTAATACAATGTGGAAAGATTTTTGGGTTGTTTGATAAATCGAGAAATTTCAAGTTTTCTGAATAACATAAAACACTCAATAAATGAAGTACTTCATTGCTATCTGGAGTCGAATCTGCCTCAACAGATAGATTGGTAGAATTTAGAGAGATATATTTTATTTCATTCTTCTCACCCTTGTTCTGCACCTTATTTGCAACAGCATCAGTAAACAAATCCACCTTTCCACTTAAATCATTATATCCCATGTCTAAACCTCTAATATTAGATGTAACAATCCATTCTGATAAAATCTTACATTGATCGTAAGATAATTGGTTGTAGGCTAGACCTAATCTGTCAGTGTACTTGCAAGCCACTTCGATGAAGTTTTTAAACTGCGAGTAGCTCATCCTTGCACCAGCAAGAACAAATTCTTCTATACCACCAGGCTTAACTGCTACAGCCGCTGTTAGGAGATCCCAGTTCATGGCAGCTCTATTCTCGGGGCTACATTCCATACGTTGTAAAGCATTACAGTTATTTGAATTCTTGTTCAATGAAGATTTAGATGGCTTCTGTACGTTAGTTTTAATGGACGGAACCATAGTTAAATCCAATGCAACAAAATTCTTTTTCTTCCTAGTTATAAAAGCGGCCAAAATCCTCCAGCCTTCTTCATCCAATGGTGTATTACGCATAGTTAATTTCTCGATATGTGGGTTATATGTTAACGCACTCAAAATTATTCTAAACATATCCTTTGACAAGCTAACTCCATCAAGAGAAACGCATAACACAGGTGCTACGCTCAAAAAATCACTAAACGACCACACTTCTAACATTGATGGTCTTGGGTTTCTAAGTTGTAGTAATGGGATAGGATCTGTAGATCCTTTCTTTAATTGCTTCAATGTAGCTGGAATGGGTAAGATCTCTCTTAAATGACAACATCTAGTGTATACCACATCATGAGGAATTTTCAAATTTGGTGGTGGGAATACCTCTTGGTCGCTGTCACCTCCCGTATCGGTATCTTCATTACTAAAAATGGATAATAATGAGTTACTTGAATTCGTTCTATTGACGTCACCTCTTGGTCTTCTACTAATCATTGGTTTATCGATAGTCAAATGGGAGGCTAATTTACTCACCTCTATATCCTCTTCTTTTTTAGCTGATCCTCTTGCCTCAGCAGCGGCTTCTTCAGCGGCGATATTGAAGCTTCTCCTTTGTGGATCAGAGTCTATATCTGGAGAAGGTGGTAATGGATTTAAATATCTCAGCTGCCCCGAACCACCAACGACTATCCCGGCAGAGGTGGATTCCATAATTTTTTTCCTTTCATCGGGTGTTAAGCGGTGGATGATTACGGATCCATTAGGCTTGACTTCTACTTCACCTTTTCTAGGGTTCTTGCTACAGATCTGTTGCGGTGGGTCATTAAAATAAGTAGTCGTTGCGAAAGCCACATGTTTCATTTGTTTCAAGTCTTCCAGTCCAGGAACCATCGAGTATTTGCAATAATATTCTGGGTCGCATGAATGGGAAGATTGAGTCTGACAGCTGCTGAATGAATTATTTATTCTCTCAGATGGTGAATTAGTGTTTACACTTTGTTGACTACCGTAGGAAGTAACCTTTTTTAAAAAGGCACCAAATTTGTGAGTTGTTGATGTTGGTGTTTCTTCTCCAGAATGTAACGAAGCATTTGACTCTGTGGTACCTTCAGTGTTACTACGACTGTAGGGTCTCTGTCCATCGGACTTTTTAAGGATAGGTGGGAACTTGGATACATTTGGATGTGGTGGTAATGGCCTCCCCTTTGCATCTACTTTCTGAATTGTTGGTTCCAATTTGCTTGGAATGAATTCTTCATCGATAGACCCGTTTCTACCATTTTGTAGCTTCTGTAGCTTCTTTTCCATTGTGTTTGTGGTGACACCTTTACTAGGTGTTGCATGCTCCCTTTCCTTGCAATATGCTATAAAGTCATCTAACCGCTTGCTGTTCTCCGGTGATATTCCTGAATGAGGTACTTGGGTATATTCCGATCCTTTATGTACTGAAGATTCTACAGACCCGCTCGAATCCTGCTGTCGTTCAATAGTATAATGAAAAGTGTCATGCTGTTGTTTGCCACGTTCAGGGAATTGTTCAGCCAGGTTCGGGACTGACGCCGTTGCTGTTGCTATATCATAACCAACATCATTCCCGGGGGCATTAGTCTTACGCCCCATCCCCGCTGTAACTGTAGGTGATGCCGGTTCCTCGTCATGATCATGCTTGTGATGGGAGAACAGAGACTTAAAGAATCCCATCTTCCCCTTCACCGAAGAAGTACTCCCCCGACGGCTAGAAGACCTATGATTCCCATCTGCAGACGAACACTTGTGTCTATTTGAACCGTCGCAAGGTTTCTTGGATATATTGTTGTATTGTGCGTATGTAGTGCTTGCAGACTTCGTCCTCCGCAGCGGGACATCTGGAACCGTATCTGTGTTTGCGACATCCCTCACGGGGTCTCTGGCAATGTCCATCTCCTCGCTCTGTTCCGAATCAACTGGATCCTTGTTGTGGCCTATCGCACTCCTGTGATGAGAACTGTTCCGTATCAGCCAGGCAAGGTCTACGTCCGTAGCACTTTTCCTCCTGTACATTGCTATATTGTATTATTTTTCTGTGTATTTTTTTTATCGAAACTTGTTTATTTGTTTATTGTCCCGTCTAGTATTGTATTATCCTTTTTAATGTAGTTAATATATGTAGTCCTTGAAGTTATTCTTGAAGGGAAAGGCTGTTACTTAATTAAATTTTTGTTTCGAAGGGGTGTTTTCCAAAAAGAAACGGGCTATAAGAAAATGAAAAAATAAAGGGCTTTCACGTGTGAAATGTTTAAAAGCTAGTTTATTATCTCGAATTTGGGAGCCATCCTATTTTGAGGGACACAGCCACCACGGAGGAGAAGCAAGGAGAGACGGAGTAGTTATATAAATGGGATTCTACCAGTGGGCCGTGGATCTCGGTTATGATAGCAGTGAGGATCTGGTGCAGAGAGGGATATGGGGTGGAGAGTTGTACCAGGGCGGGCAGAGTAGCGAGGGTGCCAATGAATTTGTACGTGGGTCTCGTGCATGGTTGTGGCGACATCTGGACGACAGTGAGGTAGATGAGATTGATTTACTTGTGCCGCCGGATGGAGAAAGTTTGAAGGATGGGGTATTGGATGATACGGACTCCGAGGCCAGCAATACTCGCGCCCGTAACGGAATAAGACGACTGACTCCGTCGGCAGCCTCATTACATCCATTGTCGTCATCTCCATCCTCCAAAGGGGGTAAGAGGATCACAGCGGAACAGATCAAGGAATCACTAGAGGTAATAGACTTGGACCTCCATCGGCTTTTGATACATCCAATGTTTACTGAGGATCCCAGCCATATCAAAAACCTGAAGCTACTGCTATATAATTATCTGGTGAAGAATAACGTGACATACAGGCAAGGATTCCATGAGATTCTTGGGATGATCTATTTGCAAATTTATGACAATGAAGATGACCACGAGCAGAAGCTGAAAGCTATTCTTAAACTTTTCACCAAGCTCATGAACCCGCTGAATGACGTATTTTACGAAGAGGATAATCTATTGAAGTGGGAAGCCAAAGTGTTCAGACCGATGTTGCTGGGATTTTCGCCAAAAATATCCTCCATAATCTATTCTGGCCACGGTAAGAACCACAACAACAATCTCATTTGGATAATAAGATGGACAAGGTTACTCTTTATAAGAGAGATTGCCCGGAAATCTGATATTTTAGAGCTTTGGGATCACCTGCTGACACTCACGCCGAGTTTATTCCCGCTTTTCATAGCCTCCTTCATTTCTGTACTACTGGTGTCGATCTACGACCAGATCATAACCTTTTCCAAGGACACAAGTTTGGATCACGACGACTTGATTGAGGTCCTTTTGCTAAGGTACAAAGAGATGAACCCCGAAATCGATGTGGTTAGGTATTGCCAAACGGCAATGGAGGCATCCGACGTATTCAATTCTAACGAGAATGATAGGTTGTATCATGTATGCAAGCGGTTCCTTTCGTGGAAATTTGGTGATTCTAGTGAGATCCTGAATTTGCACCAAAGTTCGAGAAATATGGTTGTCTCTGGACTAGACACGCCGACCGACATTCACAGAATTCGAATGGAGGAGAAGCTGAAGAGAAGGGTTTTGGGGAGACTGAAAAGATAATATAGCGATATGAGAAAAGATAGATAACGATATTTGCATGTGTTCAAGGGCAGATCCTTGAGCCAATACTCATTAGTATAGAGAGAACTGAAATGATACAGGTACTAAATAGCCATATAATTACTTTCTCCTAAGAGGTAAAACAAAAGGCATAGAGAATTTTTATCACCACTATAGGTACTTATTTATAGCTGAAATTGTAGTTTTGTTCTGAAGAAATTTCACATTAAAGGATTGCTATCAGTTTAAATGATATACAAAAATAAATAAATAAATAATCTTTTTACGAAGATTTTATTGACAAAAAAATATAAGTACCTTTGATAAAAAGCTATTCACATATGCTCTTTACCAAGAAAAAATCATCAAAAAAACAGAAGTGAAAAAAATAGTAGGGCAATTTATCCTTATTTTAGATTTATTTTTAAGGACGTTAACACCAGCTAATTGTATCCACTAAGGAATACAGATCTTTGTGTATATTCCATTTCTCTATCGATTTTTTTAAGGCTGTCTAGTAGTAATAATTAACAGAAAATTTCTAATGCAATTTTCTTAAAGATGTGGTAGTATATGAATAAAAAAACGGTCTAGGATTTCATCTCATCTCACATCAATAAGATCTCACAGCTGGTGGGACTGGTGGACACTCAGCCTCGTCCAAAGTAGTGGCGATGACCTTTCTGTACTTGATAGTAACTGGGTCACCGTTGTGTTGTTGCCAAGACAAGGTGTGCTTTCTCCAGTTCTCATCATCTCTTGTTGGGTAGTCTTCTCTGGCGTGAGCACCACGAGATTCCTTTCTTTCAGCGGCAGAGACAGCAGTTTGTGTAGCACATGTTAGCAAGTTACGTAGTTCCATAGTTTCGACCAAGTCACTGTTCCAGATCATAGATCTGTCGGTGACGTGAACGTCCTTGAAAGTCTTGTCAACGGCTGTGATATTCTTTACACCTTCGTCCAATGTTTCTTGCATTCTGAAGACGGAAACATCCTTTTGCATAGTCTTTTGCATGTTTAATCTGATTTGGGCTGTGGTCTTGTCACCAGCGGCGTTTCTGATTTGTTCCAAAGTTTCCAGGGATTCCTTACCTAGATCAGCTGGTAGAGGCTTATGAGGTAGACCCGGTTGCAGGGTGTCGGCGACAGTGTTAGCGACGGCACGACCGAAGACGACCAAGTCCAGCAAGGAGTTAGCACCCAATCTGTTAGCACCGTGGACGGAGACACATGCGGCTTCACCACAGGCCATTAGACCTGGGATGACCTTATCCTCACCTTGCTCGTCGATGGTCAAACATTCACCAGTCCATTTGGTTGGGATACCACCCATGTTGTAGTGGACGGTTGGCAAGACTGGGATAGGTTGTTTGGTGACGTCGACACCAGCGAAGATAGCGGCGGTTTCAGAGATACCTGGCAATCTTTCCTTTAGGACGGCTGGTGGCAGGTGGCTCAATTGCAAGAACAGGTGGTCCTTGTCCTTACCGACACCTCTACCTTCTCTGATTTCCATAGTCATAGCACGTGACACGACATCTCTGGATGCCAGATCCTTGGCGGTTGGGGCGTAACGTTCCATGAATCTCTCACCCTCGGAGTTGAGCAAGAAACCACCTTCACCACGGGCACCCTCGGTGATCAAACAACCGGAGCCGTAGATACCAGATGGGTGGAATTGCACGAATTCCAGATCTTGCAATGGGAAGCCGGCACGGGACACCATCGCGTTACCGTCACCGGTACAGGTGTGGGCGGAGGTACACGAGAAGTAGGCTCTCCCGTACCCACCGGTGGCCAAGACGGTTCTGTGGGCTCTGAATCTGTGGATGGTACCGTCCTCCTGGTTGTAGGCGATGACACCGACGACCTCACCGTTGTGGGTGAGCAGGTCCATGGCGAAGTACTCAATGAAGAAGTTACAGTCGTGGTTTAGGGCCTGGCCGTAAAGGGTGTGCAGCATGGCGTGGCCGGTTCTGTCGGCGACGGCACAGGTACGGTACGCCTGGCCACCTTTACCGAACTCCTTGGATTGACCACCGAACGCTCTCTGGTAGATACGGCCTTCCTCGGTTCTGGAGAACGGCATACCGTAGTGTTCCAGCTCAATGATGGACTTGGGCGCCTCACGCGTCATGTAGTGGATCGCGTCCTGGTCACCCAGCCAGTCAGAACCCTTCACGGTGTCGTACATGTGCCACTTCCAGTTGTCCTTGTGCATGTTACCCAGCGCAGCGTTGATACCACCTTGCGCAGCAACGGTGTGCGATCTGGTAGGAAACAGCTTCGAGATACACGCGGTCTTGTAGCCGGCCTCGGCCAGCCCGAACGCAGCACGCAGACCCGCACCACCAGCACCCACAACAATACAGTCGTACTCGTGGTCAATCACATTGTACTTACCCCCGCCAAGCGTGCCCGCAGGAGCAGCATGTCTCCGCACAGCACCGCTGGAAAATTGCCTGATATTACTAAAAGCAGACCTCCTCAACATTATATTTCCTTGATATTGTATCTGTTTTGTATGGAAATAAGTCCTTAAAATCCAATGAACTTGAAAAGAAAACTACAGCCAACCAAACCGATTTGCTTATATATTATGGAGTTGCGCTATAAATTCTTATTGTGATTTCTGAAGAAAAAAGGTCGGACCCGACTCTTCGGGCGCGACTTAGAAAATTTCGAACTTTTTTTTTTTTCCAAATTTTTTCTTCGTAAAAAACGTCCGCACGAAACTGGTACGCTCAATGCTGATTGGCCCGGGGAACTCCGTGGGGGGGACGTCGTGTGTGGTGATCCGGATAAATGGAAAAGCTTTTCAATATATATAACTATACCCATTTGTAAACGGTTTGGGCCGTTGTAGTCTTACTGCAGCTTACTGAATTGCAGCTTTTACTATTAGCAGGTAGGAGGGTGAGGACGAGAAGAATAATCACGTGAGCGTTCGTATAGAGGTACTTTCTGATCTCTTATATTATATTACACACATATATATATATATATATATCCGCACAGTATAATATCTGGGTTTTGTTTCTTCTTTAATAATACTCAATATTTTTAGCCAGATTTTTCTTCCTCCATTACTTTTTGCTGTAAATTACCTTATTTGCATATACTCCTCTTGAAAGGTTTTAGCAATTTGTCGTCGTTTACGAATCGTTGAATTTAATATGTATAGGCTATTAACTGCAATGTTCTATTAATAGTGCCTATCATCTGTGAATATACTATATATAATCTTCTGCTATATAAAATATTTTAAAATAAAAGATAATATGAAAAAATAATATGAAAAAATAATATGAAAAAAATAAAAAATAAAAAATAAAAATTGATAATTATATATTAGTATAAGTAAGAAAATATATTTTGACATGAAAACTATACTTTAGTTATTATTTTTATACGCTAATTTTATATATGTGCATAAAAGTTTCTGTTATATTTTTTTTTATTTTTTATATATAAAATAATAGTGATATACTTAGAAAAAATATATAATTACTTGTTAAATCTTCTTGGCACGCGTAATAAATGCACAGGTATAAATTGTACTCTAGCTAATACAGATTAACCAGTATTGAATTTTTATTGAACTTTCGATAATGTAATCCTGAAATTTGGACACTTCAAATAGTATTAGTATTTGTGTGGTATGGTTCTCATTGATAATATATGGAAAAACGGTTTATGGGTAGGTAAAAATCAATATATTAACATACACCAATATAAACGTTTACTATAGATCAGAAGAATCAAAATATATTGTGATTAATTGTCGTGATATTTCTATATTTACTATCTATTACCTATAAGAGTAGTATACGGGGTTTCCCCTTTTATGTAAATATAAATGAACTGGATTATGATTATTTTATAGAATAAAAATATATAATATAATATACAATAATATTTATTTGTTACAGCTATTATATGTTTTACGGCTGATAACCTAATATCAATACCGGTATAATCATAATACCATTATTATAATTAATTTAATAAAATGTCATAATTATTTTAATGTATAGTTAAAATATATAATTATCATATATTATTCTAATGTATTATTATTAATATATTATTATATAAAAATAATATACACTCTTCGACCATATTTATTTTTATTTTGGTTCCTATAGATATGTTTTTTTTCTCCAGTTGCAACAATTAAATAGTAACTTGTACAAATGAAATCACTACAATATCTAATTCGTGTGCAGTACAGTAATAAATCTTTCTGGCTAATTATTTAAACGCACTGTTGTTGTTTTTTTAAAAAGTTGAATTTTATTACGTGGCGTATTAATATTATATAATTCTTGTATTAACGCAGAAATAATTTTTTTTTATTTTGTTTTTTTGTTGTTTTTTTTACATTATTTTAATGATTCATTTTTAATAGCCATTCCCATAGAACTATCACAATAGTATCACCTTATCAGACCTTATGGGGAAAAGAGGGGGAAAGAGTACATCTATGTAATCACATTTTCGACCCCTGCAGATCACGATACCTAGAAAAATGTCTTGTTTTGTTATGCTGTAATAATATTGACTACTATAATTATACGAGAGGATATATTTTACGTTCATAAAAAAATTTCTTTCTCTTACTCTATCTCAATATGTTCATTCTACATGTCCCACCAGGAGACCAGACCCATACCGTCTGTCTGGCAACTGCCCAGAATTGTATATGCTGATATCTGTTCGCGTGGCTCTATGCCTTCAGCTTCCGCCTCTTGTTGGGCCTCCTCAATTTCTCTAGGAGATGGCGGTTTCACATCCACAAACAGTTCTTCTTCTACTCTAAATCGTATCATTTCGTTTACATCCAGGTACAACTCGCTGCCGTCCTCTGTACGCCAGAGCCACGCCTTATCTTCCACGGAGTACGAACTCCCTTCAAACATCATATTCTTTGGGATAAAAATATCGTCAAACATCCCCAGTGTACTCACCCTGATTCCGTCATTATCTATCTTCTTGATCCAACCAGTAAGGATCTCTCCAATAAACGGCTTGAACACCACACACCGAAACGTCACATTGACATATGAGGACCCATCCCCAGGGCGCAATTGACCTTCATCAACTTCTAAAAGGTCATATATGCACACACTCATCCCAACATGCGGTATGATTTTGTTACTATATTTCAGACTCAATTCATGCGTGATCGAAGTAACAGCGTCCTTATGAAACTGATCCGGGGGTATCCGTACCAAATCTTTCAATTTACTAAGAATAAACATCAGAATTTCTAGTTTATTATACTATATGGACAACAATGAATCAGAAACCCTGTTACTAATTTGCTGACCCTAGGATCAATATCTAATTAACAAAATAAATTCAAATTAAATAACTTAATTTTTTTTTTTTTGCGATGAGCTTGAAAAATTTTTTTTTACTGTTTTTATTTTTAAGATGCGATGAGCTTCATTTTAGAAATATTCATAATAGTGAGCATATTAAGTAACCAACTCTAGAAAAATCTATCATAATCTTGGGAACATGTCCAGAAAATTTGGTAAAAACTCCCAAAAGTATGTTGTAGTGCATAGGCCTCATGACGACCCGCATTATTACGATGCCGATGCAACAGAGCACATTTTGGTTCCTGTTGCCAACCCTAATAGGGCAGAGGATACACAGAAGAAACCTGTAAGAAGGGTTGTACCTCCACGGCGTGCTGTGAATGAAAATGTGGGTGAGGCAAAGTTGTACGGTATTGATTTCGACGATTCGAAATACGACTATACCCAACATTTAAAGCCCATTGGTGTGGATCCGGATGCTGTTTTTGTTCCAGCTAAGAAAGATGTGGATGTTTCCAAGCAAAAGAAGAATATCGAGGATCTCTTTGTGGAGCAAGTGTATAAAGGCGAGCAAGGTAAACCGGAGTCGGTGTTTCAGCGTGGTGTTGCCAAACCGGAATATTTGAAACATCAGCAATTAGTGACTGATGATATCAAGGGCTTCAAACCGGATATGAACCCTGCTCTCAGAGAAGTACTGGAGGCTCTTGAAGACGAGGAGTATGTGGTGAATGAAGATACTATCGTCTCTGTCAAGGGGAAGGAGAAGAAGGCTAAAAAGAATGCTAAAACCACAAACGCCAGTCCTGAGGATGATGAGAACGACGATATCTTTGCTGAGTTATTACAAGGCGGGGAAGTAGACAGTCAAGGGGAGTTTGATGAAGAGTTTGATGAATGGGATGTTGACGATCTGGGCGAGTACGAGGACACACATTACCAGGAGGAAATGAAGCAGTTCGATAATATTGAAAACTTGGAGGATTTGGAAGGTATTGACTACCAAGCGGATGTCATGAGGTTCCAGAAAGAGCAAAAGAACAAGTCTAATGAGTTTGATTCGGACAATGAATTCGATGGGGATGCTGGTGATAGTTTTGAAGGAGGCGAAGAGGAAGAAGACGATGTTGTTGGTGACCTGCCGACTATAAATAACAAAAGTAGCGGCAAGAAGAAGAGAAAGGAACGCAAGAAGAAAGGCGCCATGTCAGATATTTCTGGGTTCTCCATGTCGTCCAGTGCAATCGCCCGGACAGAAACCATGACTATATTGGATGACAAATACGATAACATCATCAACAGTTACGAGAACTATGAAGAAGAGCAAGAGGAGGACGAATACGAAAATGCCGAACCCTTCAGCATGGAGAACGAAAGAGCTGATTTTGAATCAATGCTAGATGACTTCCTGGACAATTATGAGCTTGACACCGGCGGGAGGAAGATAGTGAAGAAGGACGCGGAGAGAGACAGGATAAAACAGGCCGCCGATGAAGTCAGCAAAGGCAAATTATCCCAGCGCAGAAATCTTGAGAGGAAGAACAAGGGCAACGTTGAACAAGTCACGAACTCCTTGAGCTCATTACGCTTTTAAATAGAAAATAAAAAACATAATAATTTATAAAAGCAAGGTATATCATTTAATCAAATTCCCACAGATCGTTAAGTAACAATGGGGGAAACAAATGGAAAGGTAATAATTAAAAAAAATACCTTTGCAACTATGTATATATATGTATATTTCATTTAAAAAAAACATATCCAGATAAACAGACAAGAAAACAACATCGATAGAGGTGTCTGTTGTTGTAATATTGTTGTCACAACAACGATTTTGAAAATAATTCCCGAATTAGGAAAATCGCTTCATCCGAGAGAGATAAACTTTTTTTTTTGCGATGCCCTGTGCCTGTGCCCACACAAAAATGCCGTACAACAGGGAGAAAATTTTGATGCAGGCACAGCATGATCTGCATCAGGAAGTTTGTTAGTTTTTGTCGATGCGTATACATTGGGCTTAAGAAGTGATATTGACTAGAGAAAGAGAAATGGGATATACATCTATCTGCTGTTACATCCACATATGTATGTGCCAACAAAATAAAATAAAGTAATCACGTTCCATCACTAAATACGAATATCTACTACTTAAACGTTAGCCAACAGTAAAAGTGCAACCTGGACTACGTAATAGTGTCTGTTATTAATAATATATTACTCTCTTTTCTTCTTAATTCAAGTAGGTTATGTTCCCTCAAGCTGGATCTATATATGTCTGCTGAGGAGATAAGTATTGGGCTGAGCGATGGAGATAAACAGAAGCACTTGTTGCAGTATTTGCTTGGGTGCCGTGGCGTGTGCCATGAGAATATACTGTTGAAGGTGCTGATACTGATTGAATACGATCAAGGTGGTATCGACGAGTCACTTACTGTGTTTGATTGGCAGCGGAAGTTGCAAGAGCACGTTGCGCAGTTGAATTACAAACTACAGCCCTTGAAGTACCAGATAAAAAAGACAGTTTATGGGTTTGGGAAGGAGATCGTGGCTCGGCAGGTAATGAGGACACTACAAACGGTCGAGAGAGGCGACGACAGCGCACTTTTGCTCCAGCAAATGGTGTTTCCTAGCAGTAGTCAGTACTATGTTTACATTGATACTTCTCCGTCCGGCGAATTGAAGCCCGCTACCACGTTTACTGACAAAGAAATAAATTATATTAGAGGGTTCCTGACAGTGTTCTCGCGGGCTGGAACTACAATGACTCCCATTGATGAACATGTTAAAGAGAATAACGCAATAGTTCAAGAAGTAGACAGGGCACGACAGAAGGTTTACAGCAAAAAAAGGTCAAATAGAGACAATGAAGAGGAGGAAGACACTCGTCAACGGGCTGTAGACTCGTGGCATAATTGGTCTTCATACACTAGTGACATTGCCTCATTGACGGATAGTACAGATATGCAACCACTCGAGGTACAGGATCTACTTACAAGATTATGCGAGCTTCGTTGGCTTTATAAGACAGACAAGGCTAGATACGGAGTGGATCTACGACTGCTAGTTGAGATGAATGATTATTTAGTAGATGTGTGCGATTTTTCTCCCTGTATGGTGTGTAAGGATGTTGTTGTAACCTTAGGAGTCCGTTGTAGCACCTCCAATTGCGCGAGTATGTGGCATGTGGATTGCTATGAGCACGATATCCTACATGAGAACAGAAGCTGCAAAAAATGTAATGAGTCGATTCTAGATCACGGTATATATATAATATGATTTTCAATAATGTTAGAGCATATTGCAAATTAATAATGATGCTTTTTTTGTTCTTGTTCTTGTTTTCAACAATTATCGATGACTTCTTATTTACACGGATAATAGTATGTAGAAAATTAATACATAATGACGTTTTTTTTGAAAATGGAAAAGGGGACGATCTCCTCCTACATTCACTTCCTGACAATGCCCTTCTTCTCAAGGAAATCCTTAGCTTCATTTATCTTGGTTGCTAGGTAAGGTGAGCCACCTTTATCAGGGTGGTTAGCCAGCATTATCCTCCTGTGCACTTCTTTCAATTTCTTCTGTGTCAGGTTGTTTTCCTTCAAATTTAAAATCTGTAACGCTTCTTTGGCATTCATCTTTGGATCAAACCCACCCTTTAAAAACTGCGTCGTGCTCTTACCACCATTCAGCTTGGTACTTATACCTTTGTATGCACCGGCAGCAAAATAAAGTGCCAGAAAGCCACCGAAACCTGTCATGATTGGATGTTCGCCCATGTATTCTAAAGCGTTATCGAAATATAAATCCATACCAGTCTTTTGAGATGGCGGAACCTGTCCTGGGACCGGAACCGGTACTTGCGGTACTTCTATGCCGTTGGTATCGTTATTCATAGTATGCAGATGGATGTAGTATTGATTTTCTATTTTTTTGTCCCTATTGCAAATAGAAATGTATCTAATATCTGTTTGCCACTTGCAGATAGTCGTAACAGGCCCACAAAGAGTCCTGTAAAGATCGCTCTTTTATGACTACTTTGCCTGATTTCAATATTTAGTTGACCGTTGTGCTCAAAGTTTTTTTTTTTTTCAAGAGCGGTAACATCACTTTGTACGATAATAGGTGTGATTTTTCGTGTTAAACGAGTGAAAAATTTGCGATAGTTTTTTTTTTATTTTGCGATGCTCATCGCATTGTTAAGTACTTGATATTATAAGAATATTAAATCATTATTATATATATAACCATATTTTTGTTTGAATTCTTAGCAGCAGTTGTTTTTTTCTCTTCTCATCAGAGTCCATAAAAAGCATCTAAGGCATTTTAAACTACAGGTTACGATGAGAATTTACCAGTGTCATTTTTGTTCATCTCCCGTGTACCCTGGTCATGGTATTATGTTTGTGCGTAACGATGCTAAGGAGTTTAGATTTTGTAGGTCAAAGTGTCATAAGAACTTCAAGCAGCGCAGAAATCCACGTAAGCTAAGATGGACTAAGGCATTCAGGAAAGCTGCTGGTAAAGAGCTTGCTGTTGACTCCACGTTGACGTTTGCACAGAGACGTAATGTTCCAGTGAGGTACAATAGAGAGCTTGTGGCGACGACGTTGAAGGCCATGTCTAGGATTGAGGAGATCAGACAGAAACGTGAACGTGCGTTCTACAAGAACAGAATGAAGGGTAACGCTGAGAAGGACTTCTTGAGAGACAAGAAGTTGGTTGAGTCGAACCCGGAACTGCTGAGATTGAGGGAGGTTCAGATCGCGAACGAACTTGCCAAGGAGCAGGAAATATCAGAATCCGAAGAAGAGGAATCCGAAGAGGAGATGGAAGTCGACAGCGAAGAGGAAGAACAAGAAATGAAGGAGAAGCAAAAGATCTTGTTAAAGAACAGGAAGAGAAATGCCAAGAAGCTAGCTTTTTGAAAGGATACGGTGATCACTTTTTGTATCTCTACAAGTGGATTAGTATACTAAAAATTCAATTATTTTTAACTGCTCCAAGATAACAACGGAAAATGTTTAATGAACGATTGTATCATTGAGTCAAGATAGAAAAGAAAGGACGAATCTATATTTCAGACGAATCATTTGTACATTAGTGCTATTTTTTTAATTTTTTTCTTTTATTCACTTGCTATTAAAAAGGATAATTAAAAAAAAAAGAAACAAAGGCCAAAACACACTTTTTATTCATTTTATATTTTTTATTTCTGTAAGAAAAATTTATTTCACATAATAATATTTTTATTTTATTTCATCATTGTGAAGAGAAGAAATAATCTCGCAATTGAAGGAACTCCGTGTTGGTCAATACTCTCATGTCCAAAACTTCCGTCACAAATGAAGTACCCTTAACCACTGTGAATGCCATGACGTCGACTACTTGACCTTCAGTGAGGTTACCTATTACTCCGTTCAAGTGTAGGTGACGATAAATCCGTTCCCCTAAATATAAAGTCAATTCGTCGCCGCTGCATGACAAGGCATTTCGCACTGTCAAACAACTCACAAACCCATTCCCTTCAGAGACCAATGGTGTGTTGCCCAATTCGACTACTATTGCGAAAAGCCTGTACCTTTTGTTTGGAACAGTAACGTCTCGGACGTCATAGACAACTTTGCTCATTCATAATAAGGCCTGGAGGGTATTGCCACCCTTCTTTTCTAAATTAATATTCACATAGATAGATAGATATTCACAATTATAATCATAATATTTTAATTATTAGCACAAAAAAAATAAAAACAAGAAAAAATAAAAACGTTGTGCAAAAAAACGACAACTGCAGGACTCGAACCTGCGCGGGCAGAGCCCAAAAGATTTCTAATCTTTCGCCTTAACCACTCGGCCAAGTTGCCATTATACTTGTATAACGTGTTTGTTGCAACACCTTAACTATAACATTTGAAAACATGCCAATAAAAAGTCTCAATATTTTGTTACAGTTGAGTAGTCTGGACATGTAGTCTAGACATTGCTAGATATGAGATCTTATTGATTTTACATAAACCAAAAAAGTAAAAAGAAAATGAGGCAGAAATTAAGATAGAGATTGCATGAGATAAGCAGGATCTGACCTTTTTTAACAAATTAGCGATACTCAAATCAGGTCCAACAATATATAAGAAAAAAGGAAGAGAGAATAGATGTACAGAAATCTGTTTTGAGATCTTTTCTGTACCCACATGGTGGTTCTTGTTGTATTTTGAGCCCATTTCAGGCCCGGTTTTTTATTAAAATGGGTATTAGCGTTCGCTTCAACCTTCAAAAAGAAAAAAAAAGGAAACTGTCTCTAGTAACACAAACATGAAAGAGGAACCGGTTTAGACAACTCGATATTATTAACTCGATTTCCAAAAGTCGATATTGATACTTTTGGAATTGCTTACTGGAAACTCGACCTTTTTACAGAGTTTTATAAATTCATCAACTAGAACAGGATTTTTTAAGGGTACAATTTTTAAGACAAAATGGAGCCAACTATGAATGAGGAGCTCGAGAAGCCCAGGTATAAGATGGAAGTGTTAGTATCTGATCCACAGAAGCGACCTGGAGATTCCGGTTCTGGACCATATGTCAGTTATCAGATTTCGACGAGGACAGATAACCCAGATTACCATGTTTCACAAAAGGCGAACCTCGAGGATATAATAGTGGTGCACCGGAGGTATAATGATGTAGTATTACTGCATGACATACTGCAAATTGATCACCCAACATGTATTATCCCACCTCTTCCGGATAAGAAAGTTCTACAATATATTGCTGGCGATAGGTTTGGTCGTCGTTTCACTGAGAGAAGGGGCCATAGTTTACAGAATTTCCTGAGGAGAGTCTCGTTACATCCAGTGTTGTCTGAGAGCAAAATTCTGGAGATGTTTTTGGTAACAAATGAATGGGACACGTATAAGAAGAATTTAAATGGTACGTTGCAAAACGCACAGAAGGAAGATGTTACCGATGCCGTGATGAACGCATTTAAGAAAGTGCACAACCAGAACGAGGAATTTGTAGAGATCAAAGATAAGACAGACAAGCTGGATCATAGTGTTCATAAGATTAATAAGGTGTTCCACAAAGTGGTAAAGAAGAATGAGCATATTGTTGAAGATTACTCAAAGTTGGGCTTGTCATTGCAAGAGCTGCAGGAATTGGTCTGTAACGATAACGAAAAGCTGGCTCAGGATCTGAAAGTGTTTGTGGAGGGTATAACACAGCTATCATACAGTCTTCAGGATCTCAACAAATTTATTGATTATGAGTACTTAGTAGACCTCAAAGACCTAGAGCATTATATAGACAGCATGAAACAGACGATAAAGTTAAAGGACCAGAAGCAGATAGATTACGAAGAATTAAGTGACTATTTGACCAAAGCCGTCAAAGAGAAGAATAATCTGATCTCTGGTTACGGAGGCGGTAACTTTCTGACTAGCAAATTTGAGGAACTAGCAGGCTATAACCAAGAAGCAAGTCGGCGTGATAAGATCAATAAATTAGAATCTACAATATCCTCGTTAACAAATGAACTAGAAATTGCCCGTAAGGTTGCTGATTCTTTTGAACAACAAACGTTGAAAGAAGTTGAACTGTTTGAACAAATAAAAAACAATGAAATGAAAGATTCACTTAATAACCTTGCTGATGAACACATTAGATTTTATGAAAGAATGTTGGAGACATGGGTGAAAGTCGATCAATCACTAAAATAGCAATACTGTCCAATTACCAATGTAACTACAATGCTTTGAAAGTGCACACGTTTCAGCTATTGGGAATTTCGTACAGAAAAGAAAAGGATTGTTTTCATAATATTAATTTTCTCGTTATCTTTTTCCAGGTTATTTTGCAATTATATAAAAGTTATAGGTTAAAAAAAAATGCAATTGGTTGTTTTATACAAGTCTTGTCTTTTTATTCATTATTAAATCATTGAGCCCTGCACATTTTTCCTGAAGATTGGCAATTATGCTATCATGTCTATTTTCGATTAAACCCCAATCAATGTAATCACCTTGCAGATCAGTATTTTCATCGAAATGTATAGCCATCGGCTCACCATAAACCGCAATGAATTGCTCACGATTTACATAATTTTTCCATACCATCTTTGGAAACGTTTCTCTATCTAATTTTCTTTCTGCCTTGGTCCTTGGTTTGGGGGCCCTCTCATTCTCCCTAACGTAAAAGTATCGGAGTAGCATAATTGCTTCCTTTCTTTTAATTCCAGGAACTAGTATTGTCTTCTCAAAATCCTCCGATCCGTTCACTGTCGTCGAGGAGTCCTTATGTATCGATAATACGGTACCATTACCACCAAAGCGATCATTACCACACCCAAACACAATCTTTTTAATCCCCATTTGTTTCAAGGCAGAGGCACACATAACACAGGGTTCCACTGTAACATAACACACTATATTTTTGAACAATTCCTTTAAAGTAGTCTCGTTACCACCATTGGACTGAATCATATTACGTACCATTCTTATCGCTACAAATTCCGCATGTGCTATACCGCTCAGCGAGTCGTTAGTATCATTCATACCATAGGAAATTACCTGGTCTGAAGGTTCATGAATAAAAACACAAGCAACCGGCGTCTCTCCGTGATCCAAAGCATAGCGGGCTAACTTAAACGCCTCATCCATATGCTCGGTATACAGATCCATCTGCACTAATGACGAGATCCACTTATATCATGGTCAAACTCGAATTATATTCTATGGGTTAACGTTGCATTACGTCTTTTTAAAGGTTAAAATCCAATATAATTGGTGTTCTCTACGGCTGCTTCTCTGGGTCGTATGAAATGGCTGGAAAAAAAAAAAAGCTTTATGGATCATGCGATGAGATGAGCTCATCGCAAAAATTTTCCAAATCATAGTTCTTTTATTGAATAACAACCAATATAAAATATATATATTTAAATATTACCTAGCGATATTTTTGTTAGGCACAATCTCAAGTGGTTAACAAGGTTACGATTGAAATTATTCTTTTTGTGTTCAAATATGGCTAAGAAACATAGGTTGACAACTGTTCAACGTAAGGAACAACGCCGCAAGGAAGAGGACTATATTCAGGATTTAGAGAAGAGGATTCATGAATTCAATCCAAAGCACAATAACATTGTGTATTTCAAGGATTTGCCAATCAGTAAGAATACCCTGAAGGGTCTGAACGAGGCAGCGTTCATTAAGACGACTGATATCCAGCGCGATTCTATAGTAACTTCGCTTCAAGGTCACGATGTCTTTGGTACTGCGAAAACTGGTTCCGGAAAGACACTTGCCTTCTTAGTTCCTGTTTTGGAGAAACTCTACCGTGAAAGATGGACTGAACTTGATGGTTTAGGTGCCTTGATAATCTCTCCAACCAGAGAATTGGCTATGCAAATTTATGAAGTGCTTCTGAAGATTGGTACACATACGCAATTCTCTGCTGGTCTAGTTATTGGTGGAAAGGATGTCAAATTTGAGTTGGAAAGAATATCAAAGATTAATGTCCTGATCGGTACTCCCGGTAGAATTTTGCAACATATGGACCAAGCTGTTGGGCTAAACACCTCTAATTTGCAAATGTTAGTTTTGGACGAAGCTGATAGGTGTTTGGATATGGGGTTCAAAAAGACGTTGGATGCCATTATAAGTAACTTACCTCCTGATAGACAAACTTTACTGTTCTCAGCAACCCAATCACAGAGTATTTCAGATTTGGCTAGATTATCTCTGACAGACTATAAGAAAATAGGTACAATTGAATCGACGGAGGAGAAATCGGCTACGCCAGAAACTCTACAACAATCCTATATCGTGGCGGACCTAGCTGACAAGCTGGATGTACTATTCAGTTTCATTAAGTCACACCTAAAAACTAAAATGATCGTATTTCTTTCTAGTTCAAAACAGGTTCACTTTGTTTATGAGACATTTAGAAAAATGCAGCCTGGTATATCGTTGCTACATTTACATGGTAGGCAAAAACAGCGAGCAAGAACGGAAACTTTGGACAAATTCTTTAGGGCGCAACAAGTTTGTCTGCTTGCAACTGATGTTGTAGCGAGAGGTATTGACTTCCCCGCTGTTGATTGGGTTATTCAGGTAGACTGCCCCGAAGATGTTGATACTTACATTCACAGAGTGGGTAGATCTGCAAGGTATGGTAAAAAAGGTAAATCACTGATTATATTAACTCCACAGGAACAAGAGGCTTTTTTAAAGAGACTTGGATCTAAGAAGATTGAACCAAGTAAATTAACTATAAAACAATCAAAAAAGAAGTCTATCAAGCCACAATTGCAGTCACTTTTATTTAAGGATCCCGAGCTGAAATATCTTGGTCAAAAGGCATTTATTTCATATATAAAATCTATTTATATCCAAAAGGATAAGGAGGTTTTCAAGTTTGATGAACTTCCAACTGAAGAGTTTGCAAAATCCTTAGGTCTTCCAGGTGCTCCAAAGATTAAATTAAAGGGTATGACATCGATTGAACAGGCAAAGAAGTTAAAAAATACACCGAGAAGCTTGATAACTTTAGCAAAAGCAAATGATGATGGTGAACTTGAAGAAAAGAAAGACAAACAGGTTAGAACGAAATACGACAAGATGTTTGAACGTAAAAATCAGACAATTTTGAGTGAACATTACTTGAATATCACAAAAACCCAAGCACAGGAGGAGGAAGATGAAGATTTTATGACAGTTAAGAGACAAGATCATGAATTGAGGGAGGAAGAACTTCCACAACTTACAGTTCCATCGTCAAGAAGGGCGCAAAAGAGAGCTCTTTCTAAAAAGGCCTCCATATCGTCAAAGGGTAATGCGACCAAGATGGTATTCGATGACAATGGTGAGGCTCACCCAGTGTATGAACTAGAAGCAGAGGAAGAATTCCATAAAAGGGGTGATGCTGAAAAACAAAAGCAAGAGTTTTTAGAGAAAGAAAATGAAATTATGAATCAAAGAGATGTGGACGATAAGGTAATCCAGAAGGAGAAGAAACAAGAGAAAAAGAGGAAGAGAATGGAAGCCATGAGAAGAGAAATGGAGGCTGCATATGCTGAAGAATTTAGCGATGAGGATGATAACGAGGAGGCAATGGCTTACTTAGGTACAGGTAACTTGAGTGACGATTTAGATGATTATTCGTCCGACGAGGTAGATGGCCACAAGGACAAGAAGAGTAAATCTATTGATTACAGATTCAATAAAACGGAAAAAAGAGTATCTGATGAAAACGATATGATTGTAATTGAAGAACCAGAAACTTTGGAAGATTTGGAATCTTTGACTACTAGGTTGATAGAGGGTTGAATGGTACTTTTTATAATGTTCGTTATTCGACTTGACCGTTAAGAGTTGGTCATCATAATGCATAAATTGAGGTTAGTCTGGACCTCGCAAAAAATTATAAATCATTTCGAAGAGTTTGACCTAAAGAAAAGCTTTACATTTTTTTCTATAAATATCTGTTTAATCTTAATATCATTTCAAATTTTATCCAGTAAATACAAATATCTATTCTTTCTCAGCGGGTCAAATTCGATAAGCTTATGCAAAAATTCTTCAACATTGTCTTCAGTTTCAAACCCCTGTTCTTTTTGTATTTCTTGGAGAACAATCAATAATTTGAGACACCACACATTTTCCTTTCCTGAGAAATCTAACTCATCATCATTTATCATTTTTATGTTTGCCCAAAATGTTTTCAGCACCTCCAGGTATCGTTCCCTTGGAAGTGTTTTAGAGACTAAATCACTTCTAACCAACCATTTAACATAAAACCATACTGCTTGATCCTCCGCATCGGTAAACATTGCATTAGTTACAAATTCTATCTCTCCGTTAATAAATGCTGTTTTGTCCTCGATTTCATCCTTATTCAGCATATCCTGTATCAACTGTGCTCTTTGATGCCATGCACTGAAGTTAGAGATGTTTTCCTGGATTTTCTCAGTAGCATATTTTAGCTCTTCCTTATTCATATCGTTTCCTGTCATCATTTCTAAATTCGATACAACGATTCTCCTATAATGCCAGCCATGGTAGTTCCTGGCATCTGCCTCTAGTAGTTTATTAACAATTGCAAACTCCCTAGCCCATATCTTTGCATTCACATTTGGATAGTTTTTCAAAACCCATAATCGGTGGTTCCAAATCCAGTAAACCTTTGGAAAGAGCTTCAATTGTGACATCACGAAAATCAATTCATCCTCCCAAAACTTAGAATCCAATTCCTTATACAATTTAGTGACGATATCACGTCTAAAATTCCAAACAGAATTGAATTCTGGGTTGAGATTAAGTAAAATTGTAGTCTGGTTCAATGATTCTTTCGTTAACAACCCTGCATCGCGTAAATCCAAGACATCTCTTGTTAATTGCCTATATTTCTTAATCTTCAACTCATCCTGGATCCTCTTCTGCTTAAGTAGCTCATTTGACCACTGCTTACGTCTAACACCGTGCTAATATAGTTTTTGTAGATATGAAGAAAGTATGGCTACTTTCCTCTACTTAAAAAGCTGTTAATAAAATAAAATCCAAATGGCAAAAAAAAATTACAATACTAACCAACATACCATTTTCTACTTTATAATTGTTTGGTTTTAGTATTTCTCCTTATTTCTGGTGACAACTATATTGTTGTTTAAAGTCCATTTTTAAAGGTTCATCATCGCGTAGAAAATAGATTCAGCTTATTCAAGTAGTACTACTCCATAAACATGTCTAAAACAACCAAAACGCAACAGATATGGACCAAAACCTATCTTTAAAGGGTTCAACACGGAATATCACGGAATTTTTTGAGTATTGTATCAACTCGATTCTTTACCAACGTGGGGTTTACCAACAGGAGGATTTCAGCACAGTTAGGAAGTATGATCTAACACTATTTCGAACACATGATGAGGAATTGAAGGATTATATTCGTAAGATTCTTTTACAAGTACATAGGTGGTTACTTGGTGGAAAATGTAATAAATTGGTTTTATGTATAGCCGATAAAGATGATGGAATTGTGGTAGAAAGATGGCAGTTTGACGTGGTTCATTTTATTAAAGAACCAGAAATCAAAGAAAAGGAGATAACTTTGGAAGATACCAAAAATCAGATGCGCACTTTGATAAAACAGATTACTGCTAGCGTTACTTTTCTTCCCGAGCTAGCCAAGGAAGGTGGTTATACATTCACAGTTCTGGCATATACAGATGCCGATGCAAAAGTACCGCTTGAATGGGGCGACTCAGACAGTAAGGAAATCAGAGATGGAGAGATAGTTCAATTTCGTACAATTTCTACTAACGACCACCAGGTTGGTGCCCGAGTAAGCTATAGAATATAGTCTTATATACGCAGGTTTTATCAGATTATAATAATATATCTTTAGCTACCTATCAAAGAAACCCGAATTAGAAACTAGCTCACGTAGGCCACCAATTTTATTTTCTTGGGCTTGTGGTCGAGTCTTATGTGCAACTGGTTTTGGGGTAGTTTTCTGGATGGTCCTGGCAGGTGGGTGGATCCTTAATTCATTCCTGACAAAATCACTCCATGCGTTGTCTGCGATTCGACAAATATTGGATTGAAATTGCATCATAGGTTTCGGACTCCAATCCATAATCAACAAACTATGGTCAATAGGTTTCTCATCTTGTTTTCTAGTAGTTAGTGTTTTTTTGTAGTCATTCCAGAGTTTTTTCCATTGTTCGACATCCCAAGGTAGTGCCTTTAATGAGAGTATGAAAGCCCAAATTGTACTATCATCATTTCCACCTGTTAACTGTTCATAGGTTTCCGCATATGTTTCCGGATCATCAACTGGTGCAATTAATATTTTAGTAAACTTCAAAAGCTTTTCAAGATCATACTCAATCCTTTTCTTTGTCCTTTTCATGCTTGCGCTATTACTAGAGTCGCTATCACTGGCAATTTGATCTGGTAGCTGCATTAGAGTTGTCTTCAATAGGTCAATATCCAATGCTAACTGCTCACCGATATTGACAACCAGACTGGGTTTAAGTTTTGGGGGAGTGTTAGCTGATGCATATGGTGGGAGCGGCTGTAACAGTTTTAAGATACAACTAATATACTCAGACAGGATTAAATTTAAAACCTTATCCAAGAAGTTCCATTGATAGATGTCGCGGTTAAAACTTTTCAATATGAAGTCCAGCAATAACTTATCTCCATCTTCTGAGTTTCTATTTATACAGAGTAGGCTTTTTAAAGTTTGCATATACCGGCTGTAATCCTCGATCATCACATGACCCCAGTCAACATTTTTAAACTCTCTCCATACAAAAGATAAGTCAACTGAAATCAGTCTATTAATTAGGAAGTTGATACCTCTCGCTGCAAGTTCATCATATTTAATTTTTGTTTGCATGAAAACACCCGAAATTTGTTCTGAATCAGTCGTAAACTCTATTAATTTTTCCTCCAATTGCTCAATCGTTGTGGAGCAATATCCAGCAGTGTTTATTACTAAAACTGTGTACTTCGCGCACTCTTTTTTGTTCTCCACTTCGATATTATCGGGCAATATGAGGGGTTCCAAGATCTTAACAGAATACAAACCCAACCATTTAGTGAAAAAGGTCGCTAATTCTACTAGGATTCTGTTGTTGTTGGTATCTTGAATCAGCTCTAGCGTTTGCGATAAGATAGTTCTATAGTTCCTAAAAATATCAGCACTAGACGGTACAATGAAGGACTCTGTGTTGTTTTCTGGGATTTTTTCCTCACTCATATAGGCTAGCATTTTATTATCCATCAATTTATCCTGATGTGAAACCCAAACATTTAGATACGGTTCAAATGACGCACTCAATTTAGCTTTGCCATCGAGTGACTTAGAGAATCTAACTTTAATGTATTTTTCAAACTCCAACGTCTCCTGAAGAGAGGTCATAAAGAGATCAATTGTAGGAGACTTATCATGAAATTCTCTTTTTAGTAAAAAATCCAAATCACTTTTTGTCATTTCAATGAAAGTGGAAGTAATATGTAATGGTAGATCCCATGTCTGTAGGAAATACTGCTCCAAGTTAGCATGGAAATTGTTTAATACTTTTTTAAAGTATATATATCTTCTAGACAAATTTTCCAAAGAGCCAGCTTCATCATCAATTTGAAATATTTCCTTCATCTCGTATAGCAATTTTCCAATAAACCAATCTATCAACATCCCCTTAGAGCTTTTATCAGAATCTAGCAGTTCACAGGCACCATCCCTCAATTCATTACCCTTATTTTCATCATGCTCGTCATTATCTTCCCTATTTAATGTACCATTCCGCAATAATAATGTGTACTTGATCTTGATTTTCTCAAATACGTCGGCCTTCAACCTTGCAATCGATGTCAACAACTTATTAATTTCCGAGACGGATTTATAAGAGGCGAATGTGTTCTCTGTTAGGGAATACATAATTCTATATGGCGAAACCATCTCCCGAAAGGATCCAGATTCTAGCAGTGTCTTACACTGGATATAGCAGTCCGTCATGATCTTCAAATTTTGGAAAAATGACATTGTGTGTGTTAAGTTCTGTTTAGCGTTATCCAACCGCGAAATCCCCTGAGTTAATTTTCTTATGTTTTCCTGTGTATGTACCGATGTTTCCCTTATAGTGGAATATTCCTCCATTAACTTGTCCATTACCTCCTTGACATCAGCGTTATCTTCACTCGTTTTTGTCTCCCCTTCAACCTCTTCGTTAACCTCTATCTCTTCGCTCAATTGCAATTTAAATTTCCGCGTTGCCAATATCAACTGATCAATATCATCAACAGAATCTTTGGTCAATAGAATATTAGTGATATCCTCCGCAGGATCATAGTCCATCGAATCGTCAATCATCCCTTTATTTTTACTGTTCAATTTGAATTAAAAGAAAAAGCAAAAATTGAAATTGAAAAAAAAAAGAGTATAGTTCCAGGTCAGTAACTAGCAAACTTCAGAGCCACAGAACTAGTCATCAGCAAAATTGAATCGGTTTAAGAGATGCAAAGTATCCCAATTCCAATATTTAATTGCTCGTTATGCCAAAGTGTGAATCGCAAAATCTACAATTCGAAATAAATAAAAAGGAAACAACTGTGTTACCCGGAATATTAAATAATTTATTTAAAAAAATAACTAGAAACTGCTCCTGGGGAGGTTCGAACTCTCGACCTTCAGATTATGAGACTGACGCTCTTCCGACTGAGCTACAGAAGCATATTAATTTCTGGTGTCTCGGAGTTGAGGAGAATATCATATCAGTATTTGTTATAAGTAAAAATTTCAAAAAAAAAATTTTTTTTGCGATGAGCTTAGTCGTATTTGGTGTATATAATAATTATCTGAAATAATACATATATATATATAATATTAAAATAAGAATAATACCCAATAGATATTTCATTTTCTATTACAATTCTATATATAGTTGATTCAAAAAATTGTAAAACCATAAAATATAAAATATTGAAAATAAGAAATTACACATAATGTCTCATGGTGATGACTTGGAGGATGATTTCCTGCTGGATGAACAATCTGACGGCGGTGCTGCTGAAGAAGTGGCAATTGACGAGGTAGAGGAAGTCGGTATTAAGCGGTCTTTGGAAGGTAGTGAAGACGAAACCGTGCATAGTAGGAAAGACGAAGAAGAAAGGCCGTTATCTAAAAGACAAAAGAAGTTGCAGAAGAGAGGTAAACTGTCCCAAAAGAAGAAGGAACTGGTGGAATACGAGACAACTAGAAAGAAGAGTATACCGAAATCTACACCCGAGGAGATAGCTGACTATTTTGCAAGTTTGATCCGTGAGAAGAATCCCGATCTAAGTGCGATTGAGCTGCAGGACATGTACTTGAAGAAGACAGACTTCTTGTCTACCGAAAAATTTAGTGCTGACGTTAGAAACTTGACGTCATTTCCCCAGTTTATGCTCCAATTCTCTAGAGCACCAAGAGCTATTATATTCTCCATGTCAAATATCAGGGTCGCAGATGTGTTCAGAAGTTTGGACGGTAGCAAACAGTGTGTTAAACTTTTTGCAAAAAATAAGCTGCAAGACGACGTAAAGACTGTTGAGGGAGTACTCAGTGGTTCAGACAAGAAATTAACAAAGATAAAGTATTTCGTATCGACACCAACAAGGATGGAAAAGATCCTAGAGTCAACTGAGGCCTTATTCCAAGGTAAGGATAAACTAGATATTATTCTGGATGCCAGTTACCTGGATCCAAAAAATAATTCGTTGATCTCTTTCGAAAACACCCTGGTGTTGTGTAAAGTCTTAAAGACCATCATGGGGAAGAAGAGTTCTGTGAAGATATTGTTGTACTAGCAGGCATATAGATATATAAATAATTTTTCTGGCATTTCATTATAAGCATATACAATTAATTGTATATTTTTTGGCCATAGGAGGAGGGGAATTTTGAAAGTATGTTGAACATCATAAAATTCTAATCATCAGGAATATTTTAGTAAATAATATTATATATCCGTAACTTTATTCCAGCTGTGTGAATTGGCAAATCAAAAATT
The DNA here is from genome assembly GCA_001039675.1 of Nakaseomyces delphensis CBS 2170. Taxonomy (NCBI): domain Eukaryota; kingdom Fungi; phylum Ascomycota; class Saccharomycetes; order Saccharomycetales; family Saccharomycetaceae; genus Nakaseomyces; species Nakaseomyces delphensis. The sequence goes on from CAPT01000090.1 coordinate 39,614, forward strand.
TGGCTCATCGTAACATGCAAAATGGAACAAAAATCAAAAAAACTAAAAAAAAATTTATTAAATTGAGAGTTGAGCTTCTTCGGGATGACTCTTTGAATAATACGAAGGATAACAAAGTTAACATATTGATCAAATGCTCACTCTTTTCAAGCGGTCCTTTGTCTCGACATCTCTTAGGTTCAACGCTGTATCTGACTTGTACGCTAACTTACTAACAAGACCACACTTTACCGCTCTTCAGGATAATATACCTGAAACCGCCAATGAAGAGTCGCTATATTCTGTTTCAAAAGCAGTTGTTGACTCTGTACGTAAATCTAATATTTCAAATGAGGACAAGGCTAAAGTCCACAATGATATGATTGAATCATTAGTTAATAAGAACTATGGTATTTCCAATTTACATTTAGACGAATTAAAGAAATTGAATAAGAGAGTAGCGCCTGAGTCTCTAATTTCACTTATCAGGTCAAATCCAGCCAGAGTCGAGAGCTCTTGGGACTTATTTGTAAAGTATACTGACCCATTGATTACTCCAGATGACGAAATAGTTGTCGAGTTGCTAAGAAAGATAGTTCAGATGGATAAAAATTGCTCGGAAGAAGTTGATAGCGGAATAGAGATTAATGAGGTTGCACAAATTTTAAGTTTATTGAATAATGTTAAAGATAAGTCATTGGTCGGAGAGGACGTTTTGCTTCCATTACTAGATGAGATTTTCTCCAGACAACATACATCATTACTCCCTGTTCTACTTGAATTCAATTTACCGGTGGAAAAGCTGCTAGAAAAGCTTTTGGAGGCGACTGACAAGCAATTCTTTTATATTATTCAAAGTATACCAGTAGACGATATTGTCTCTAATGAGTTGCTGTTATTCAGATCACTTGATCTTCTAAATCTAAATGCGAGTTTAGAGAGTACTGAAAATGAGAGGGAAAATCACAGATTACTTTCTAAGGAGCTTGAGAGGATCCAGAAAGTTCAATTTTTAAAACCTACAATTCTCCCTGAAGAAAGCACAAGCTCCTCTAAGGGTACCTTTTTCAATGAAATCATTGATGAGATACAATCGAAAAACCTTGATGAAAATAACCTACGTCTAGCGCTGAAACTTGTCAGAATATATGGAATGGAGCTTGGTGATATTAAGACAGCACTAGATCTTTATCATAAGTACTTAATGAGGTATGTTTCTCAAGCTGAAACTCTCATGTATGAGGTTTTCTTGACCCTCTCTTATCAAGCCTTTAAGACAGGTACCAGTCAATTACAACAATATGCCGAGGCTTTTATCCCAGCAAGTCTGGATATTCATGACACATTATATTCTCATGTTTTAAGAGCTTCAATTTTGACGAAATCAAAGTTCTCTGTTGAAGACTCATTGGCTTTGTACAATTCTAAAAATCAGCAACTGAACAGGGAAGCCAAAGAAAGCACTCTTATGTCTCAGTTTGATGAGGTGACAGAAGCTCTCGTTTTAGCATTTCTGTACAATAATGACGTTGAGTTTGCAAGAGTTATCCTTGAAGGTGCGATGGGGCAGAAGTTATTTTCAGGCCCCACTGCTACCAAGGCTATTAAGAGTCACTTGGCCATATATGGTGAGGCAGTTGAAAAAGGTATACAAAAGGAAGTGATGGAACAGAGAATTCTTAATTATTTGAGATGTTTATAGAAATAAATTTTAATAAATCCGTTTTATGCTAAATTTTTTTATTTTTGCAGAATCTTATGTAGAGGTTGTTCGATCTAAAAAACAATCTTTTGTAGCATAGAACAACTGCTATCTCTCGTTCAATTTAACTCGGAATGAATATTTAGAATTTTGTTTAGGAGCACCTTCTTTTCCTGATTTTTTGTAAGCTATCTTTGAATTAGGGGTTTGAACAGCAAATGTTATACCATTGTTGGGCTTCATTTGGTATATGATACCTTGCTTACCAAAAGTAGATTTCCTAGGTGATCCCATTTTTTTATTGGCCTGCAATAAAGACATTTGATGGTAAATTTCTTTTTTACTTTTATTTATTGATTTCTTCCCCTCTGAGTTATTTCGGTTAATATCAACCACAAGAGTTGGGCCTCTGTCTGTTGTACCCCTAGCATTAAAATTCACACGTTTCATCCTAAGCTGCTGTGTAGATAAATCTGATCTTGCCTCTTTCTTTCTGTCTAATTCCACATCTATATCACTAACGTCCTTGCCCCAGGACTCTTGATCACAATCATCATATTCATAGTAACCATCGGGGTCTGTTTTCTCATCTTCATATTCATCCGCTCTCCTCTTGACGCTCGTGTAATTAAAACTCTGGATAACAAACGTTCTGTTTTGCCTCCCAGCGTACTTTAAATTAATCCGTTTTGGTACCGATGGGCTTTGCACTTGGCCGCCGTAGCCCCTGAACCTAACAATCCGCATCCATAAAGAGCATCTGTAGTATAAACTCTATATAATGTATATTGCTATGCTGATCGAGATGGAACATTATTCATTCCAAACATGAATTTTCTGATTGTGTTAAATTATCTCCTTTTGCTGCGATGAGCTAGCTGTTCTATTCACAAGGCTCTGAAAAAAAAAAAATTATTTTGAAAATTTTAGGTTTCTGAAAAATTTTAGCGATGACCTAAACTCATCGCAAGCATATTTGACATTAGAGGGTTTAAGATTCATATAAGGTTGCTCTTTTTAAGACCCTCCAGTGGTAACGTACAAAATAAGCCAAATAACGAGATGGCACGTAAGAACAGGTCAACAATTATTGAAGAGAGGAAGAAGCAGAGGCAGCAGGAGCAGGATAAATTGCTTGAGACTGGTGCATTCAGTGGAGTTGAGGGTGAGATAACGCAGGAGTATTTTGAGGACGAAGGCGAAAGCGTTAGTAGAAAGAAGAGATCTCGCTCCTGGGAAGATGAGGAGCAGTCCTATGAGTTGCAGCCTAGAAAGATCCAAGAGGACGAGTACGACATGGTTGAAGGTTTGCCAATTAAAGTCAATGGGAAAGTTGAAAGGAAGATGATTGCGAAGGTCAGGCAGGGCAGGAGGAAAGAGGAGGAACAAGAAAGTGAAGAGTCCGATGATGACTCTCGTGCTATTCCTAAGGAACAATTGGAGGAGGAGCAGGAGGAGGAGCCAGATACAGAAGAAAAGATTATTGCTTTGAAAGAGGAAATTGCGGAGTTGGTAGGCAGAATAATGGATGAACCAGAGGATAATCCTTCTGCGCTAACTCGTTTAGTTAAAATGACGACGTCGAAAAACCCAAATACCTGTATATTCTCTATGCTTGCTCTAGTAAGTGTCTTCAAGAGTATTATTCCTGGTTATAGAATCAGACCTCTTACGGAGTTAGAGAAGAAGGAGAAGGTTTCTAAGGAAGTGGCTAAACTAAGAACATTTGAACAAGGTCTAGTTGCAAATTATAAACATTATCTAGATACTCTAAAATTGTTGGCGAAAACTCCAAGTAATGCTGATCCTATTCAGGTTACAAAGGGTCTTCGTGCAGTACAAGCTGCCACTGAATTAGCATCTACCGCATCACATTTTAATTATAGATCGGACCTTTTTACGATTCTCGTACGTAGAATCTGTAAACCGAACCTTGCTGCAGATGTGTACGCCCCCACAATTATCAAAACCCTTGAGACATTATTCAATGACGATGATGAAGGTAACATATCGGTCGAAATTTTGAGGTTGTTAGCGAAGACGATTAAGACTAGGAATTATATGGTTGAAGAGTCAGTAGTAAATATGTTTCTTTCATTGGATGTTTTACATGATTACGATCCAAATACAAAAACAGATAATGAGCCGGCCAGGATAAAGTTGAAGAAGAAGGACAGAGTGCATTTATCTAAGAAGCAAAGAAAAGTTAGAAAGGAGATGAAGCAAATTGAAGAGGAGATGGAAAGAGCAGAGCAGACTGTTTCCGCTGAAGAAAGGGAAAAAAATCAAGCTGAGATTTTGCAGACAGTGTTATCTCTGTATCTAAACTTCCTGAGGTCAGAAAACCCTAAGCTTATTGGTGCCGCCCTTGAAGGTTTAACAAAATTTGGGAACCAAGTCAACTTTGATATGTTGGGTGATTTCCTAGCGGTTATGAAGGAGATGGTAATTGATGCCCAATTTGAATCTTTATCTCCCGAAGAGGTTAGGAAAATGCTGCTTTGTATCGTCAGTGCTTTTTCATTAGTTTCAAGTCATAACACAATGAAATTTGCAGTTGATTTGTCAACCTTTGTAAATGCACTTTATATTGTTTTGCCATATGTTGCAATGGACGCTGATATTGAGTTCTCCTACAAATCGTTAAGGCTTGCAGACCCATTAGAGAATGAAATTGTGAAACCATCAGTAAATGTCTCAACTAAGGCCGAGCTACTACTAAAAGCACTAAACCATGTATTTTTTAGATCAAGATCAGGAACAAGGGATAGAGCTTCGGCTTTTACAAAGAGGATATACATATGCATGCAACATACCCCGGAGAAGACAACTATTGCGTTGTTAAAATTTCTCGAAAAGTTGATGAGTAGATTCCCAGAAATTGGTAGTTTATATTCCACCGAAGACAGAGTGTTAAACGGTAATTTTGATATGTATACTGACGCCATTGAAAGAAGTAACCCTACAGCAGCCATGCTTTGGGAGAATGCTTTACTGGAAAAGCATTACTGTCCTATAGTAATTAAGGGTGTTAAAGCGCTCTCGACGAGATCAAAAGACCATAATAAGTAGATACATTATAGATTTCTTGTTTAATGTAATGAATTCTAATATTGTTACTTAATTCTATTATTTTTCATGGTAAATAAGACCCCTTAGTATATGAACTGATTTGGTATAAACAAAATGCAAGATATTATATTTGTTAAACGTCAGGAACAATTCTACTTTACAGTCGCTAAACGAAAATTCTATATTGGACAAATTTTTCAAATAATCAAAGTTTGATAAAATCAGCCTGTTGTGATTGTTGTTTCTTAACCTCCTTACCAGAGACATCACGTTTACTACCTTTGTTATCGATAACTGTAATGTTTCTAGCCTTGGCAAGAGTATTGATGACTTCAGATTGCTTGGATTTCTTCTTAGATTTTTGTGATTGCTCGGCAAGAGCTTTTGATCTTTTCCTCTTAAATGCTCTACGCAATCTGTTCTTGTCTTCTCTTGAAAGTTCTTCTTTGGACATTACTGTACCATTTTTCAGACGAATTTCATTACCGTTTTCAGCCTTCCCTACTCTATAGATCTCTTGTGGAGCAAGGGTGGATGCTGTCGACATATTTAAGGGTTGAGCATCTTCCATTGTGATAGCAGCCGTCTCGACCTTAATCTCCAACGCCTTCTTAGCTGGTCTTGGGACGAAATGTGCTGAAGATAAAGCGTCCAGCTTATAGAATAAATTTGTAAACATATCCGTTATTTCATTATGTTCTTTTAGTAATTCTTCTGAAACTTCTGATTCTTTTGAAGCACCATTATAGTCATCCTCATAGATCTCTGCCAGAGATTTAGATGACTTTTGGTCACTTAGTTCGAATTTCTCCTTTCTCATCCCGAGATTTAAATCAGCAACAGTCCTACGTTGTAGGTCATCAAAATTATAGTCTTTTATTCTCCTCCTAATCATTTCTTCTAAAGTTTCTGTGATTTCCTGCGTTATTACTGGTACCGGCTTAGCAGTACGTTCGAAATCTAAGTCTTCTGCAAGCAAAGTATCTTCCGGACGGTCTTGTGCCCTAACTTCACCTTTTAAGGTCCATTTTTTCTCAGCAACAGCTTCTTTCTCTAATTGTTCAATTTGCTTCTGTATCTCTAGTTGTTTCTTTTGATATGATGAGAGTTCCGATTCTTTGTCGTTTTCATCTTCATCGTCTTCATTTTCCTCAGCAAATAAATCCAGTTTGGCCGAATTTATAGCTTGATCATATAGATCGTCGTCTTCCTGTTCAGAAATCTCCTCGTCATCGTCATCATCAGGAAAGTGAACTTTCATTTCTTTCTTTGATATATTATTCTTTGGTTTGTCGAAGAAATCGTTATAATATATAGCTTCTTCATCTTCATCGGATGGAATATCACCAAAAAAATCAATATCTTCATCATCGTCATCCTTTGGTGCAAATGGGTCATTTTCATCATTGGTTTGCTTGTTGAATTCGTCAATATTGAAAAACTCATCATTCACTCCAGAGTTATCCTTTGGTACATCAACACCAACGTCTCCTCCTTTTTCATCCTGATATTTTTCGCGCACTTCTTCTTCTTCTTCTTCTTCCTCTTCTTCTTCTTCTTCTTCTTCACTTTCCATCAGTTTACTGCCAACAGATTCTTTTCCAAATGATGGTTGTAACTCTTCCTCCTCTTCCTCCTCTTCCTCTTCCTCTTGCTCTTCCTCGTCCTCGTCCTTGCTTTCTTCTTCAGAACTCATCTCTTGTTTACTATCTTCGTCATCGCTGGATGGTTCGGAGGCGTTCATCAATTCACGAAGTTCCTGAATACGTTCCATCAAATCGCCTTCAATATTGTCCAAAACGATCTTAGCCTGCCACCACACCTGATTGGCATCCAATCCTTCAACCGTCAGCTGGTCCAGATCGAGTTTCTTCTTGATGCCATTTTCTAGAGCCAGTTTAATAACGGAGTCGACCTGTTCTTTAACAAAACTGAGTGGCTCCTCGACATCAGCCTCAATAAGTTTCACGGGATCCTCCAGCAACCGTTTAATAAACATTCGTAATCGCCAGTATTTTTATTTTTTTTATTTTTTCCAATTATAATATATTGAGAATAAAAAAGTATGACTATTTTACAACTTGACATCCATTGGGGGGGAGGTTCAATATATGGTTGGATTTGTATGTTAATGTATTGAGATGGATGCGATGCTCTCGAGGATCGGGGCCCTAGGGAAGGGCATCGCAAAAAAAAATTAAAAGTCAAAAATTTCTGAAAAATTTCTGAAAAAAAAAAAAAAATTTTAAAAGACTTTTATCACATCAAACGTACAACGCATACTTTATTTCGTGATAAATGATATTGATTCTTATCAGTAACTATTTACGAAAATGGCACGTGATCGATCTGATAAGAAATAGTTTTCAAGTTTTTTTATAGTTTTTAACGGCAGGAATAAGCGATGTTATAAATTTCAGGGTTTTTATTTCCACGCACGGCGTACGAGTATTACTGAGGAGGAGGAGGGAGGAAATATAGGGGACGAGAAGTAACTGCAAACGGGTAACAAGTTTCTTGGTATTTTGGCTAGTGTTGATTGAACTTTTGTTAACTCGCCATACTTAATAAAAAATAGCATAGCCGTGGTTAACCCAACTCAATTTAATACTGGACATGAACCCAAGAGACACGAAGTCTAGCTCTAAGGTTAAGTTTTTTTGCAGGTGCGAAGAGGGCATAACAAAGAATTAAAAAAGAAGAGAAAAAAATAAGATCCAGAAAGAACTTATTGAAGCGAATATAACGGATGGTTCATATATTGTGGATTATTCTGTTGGGTTTGATATATGCTGGAGACGCTGAAGACGATGACGATTTCCCGTTTACCTCTGTGATAGATGTCCTATCAAAAAATGTTGAGTTTTCTACATTTCTAACTTTGATACAGAAGAACGGCTGCGTTCCCTACATGAACGATCTCAGTGATTTCACGCTTTTGGCTCCTGTCAACACTGCGTTCATTGATAAAGAAGATGAAAATTTCGATATAGAAAGGTATATCATTCACGATTTCATGTTCATCACAGATGATATAGGTAATGAAACACACTTCGTAAGCAAGAACGTCTCTCAGCCCTTCCTTATAGAGAGAGATAGCGATAGAGTTTTGGTAAATAAACGTGAAATAGTCGAAGCCAATTTGCTTCCGACAATTCAGAACGCAACAGTGCACGGGATATCGGGGCTACTGCCGAGACCTCCATCATATTCAGAATTGATTGAAGGGGGGCATTCGAGAGACTTGTCCTTATTTAGAAACTTCACCACAAGTTTGACGCCGTATATTTCAAGCGATAAAATACAAAATAAGACCCTTCTAATGGTGGAGAATAATGTGTTCTTCGAAAATTTTAACCAGATTGAAATTAATTATTTGATTGATGCGTATACTGGAGTCAAAAAGGTCAATAGAGTAATCCGTAATAACTGGAACAAAGACAGAACCAAGTTTCTGAATTCTCTGTTACTCGAAGATATGGTAGCTGGCTCTATCCATGAACAGATTTTGACCTACGACCTCAACGGCGATCTTACTTTACTGGATTCTAAAGATCACGGGTCTGTACTGATTCTGAATCAAACGCACACTGCCTCAAGGAGTAACTTACTATATGATAGGGGCGTTGCCCACGTCTTTAAACAGTTTGGTTTTTTAAACAAGACAATTTCATTCAACGCCGAAAAATACTTACATGGGTTGAATAAATCTGAATTTGTTCTTGAACTGTACTTCAGGAAACTAGAGCGAATGATAACATCTAATGAAAATATCACAATTTTTATCTCCGCTGGTGATGATGATGCAGTTTCTGGTTTTACCAGACCATCGCTCTTGTATCATTTTGCCGAGTATAAAATTTGGGTCGAAAATGAAGTTCAAGATGTACGGCTTTCACCCGCGCGTATTTACGATTCAGCATTCTGTTCTTCTAATAAAAGACTAGGTGGGCATTGTCAGAAATTCAAAATCTCAAAGAGGGATGGCAACTATTTCATCAACGATAGGTATCAGCTACTTTCATCAAAACCGCATGTAATTGGGAACGCTTTGATATATATTGTTTCAAGAAACTTAGATTTGCCAGGAGATTTGGTGTCTGCGCCTCCTCCACTCTATCACTGTGCCAAGTCTTTGAGGTTTCTGAATGAACTTGATCTTTTGGACTTAAAACCAAACCATGACGGTTATACAGTCTTTCTCCCATGTTATGAATCGTGGAATATTTTGGAGTTGAACCTTGAATATCTACAAACTAATAAGTCTGCACTTAATGAATTGATGAGAAGTTTTATTGTGGATGGTTTGATTTACACTAATGTCAAAAATAATACGATAACTACCCGTAACCAATTTGGCGATCAAGTAACCATTAACGTTAGTGGTCGGGAAGAAAATTCGAAAGATCTATCCCTTTCATTGAATAATATGGACGGCCATATTGATATCCAAAAATCTAATGATGTGTTTTTCAACCAAGGAGTCATCCATCCCATTAAAAGTGTTGTGTTTCCTCACTCACTAAATATCACACTCAAAGATCTTATAAAAATGGCTGACTCCTCATTGTTTACCGAGTTACTAAGTAAATTTGAACAGTTCGAAGATATATTAAACAATAACGAAGAATATTCTATCCTTGTTCCTACCACCTCCTCTTTGATATCGGATGGTTTGAATATCAATACTACGAATCTAGAAAAAATACTGAGAAACCATATAATCCCAGGAAATTACACGGAACAACTATTAAAATGTGACTCTGAACTGAAGACAACTGATGGAGGCCTAATTTATTGTAGGCAAGCTTCGAAGTCTAATCATTTGATCGGTTTCAAGAATGGTCAGGACAAAGAGGCTAGAATTTTGAAAACAGGGTGTTCATCAGCAAAAAGTAACTCTTGTATCTTTATGATAGATCGTCCAATCTCTCCAGATTGGATGAAATCACCAAGGACAAGAATTACATTACCTGGTGTAGCCGTTGGAATTGGTGTATTGCTCGGTTGCCTATCTGTTTTATCACTCTTAGGCTGCATCCTACTGGTGAAAGTAAAACCGAACGAAAACCGAACGACATTAAGAAATGATGGAAATTTGGAGTCAAGTCCCTTGTTAAATGGGGATAATAATGATGCGGCTATTTATAACTCCACACAACATGTAACCCAACCCGAGGCTTTGAATACTCAAAATAGAAGCTTCGAGTCCTCGTATTCTGCCAATTCTCAAAGATTACCGATCAGACAAAATGGGTCAGCAAATAATTTCTTAGCATCAAACCGTAACTGATGGTTATATATCATTAATCTACCTAATTAGCATTATTTCTCATTGTCATCATTCAGGTACTGGATTTTGAAAATTTGTAGAGCCCTCGCGCAAAATGCCACATTTAATGGTAGAATGCATTACATCAGAAAGCTAAAGATAAATGAATATTTCAATACTTTTATATACAATCTAAATATTGTCAAAGAATATTGCCAATAAGTGCAGATGCTTTCTTATATACCTCTAAGGACTTCAATGCGTTGTCTCTGTCTTGTGCCAAGGTCTGGTCTTCTACAAGTAACTCTTCGAATAATGATTCACGATAAAGTACAGTCACTAGTCTGTTCTGTACAGTTTCCTTACAGAAGTTTACCAACAAACACATAATGGCCTTTGGAATTTGATCTTGAATCATTTCTCTGACTATGTCAAAGTACGAAACGATTAATCTTCTAATCAATTCACATTCAAGATCTTCTCTTTCTGTTAAAATCGGTTCATTGACTTTTTCGAAGGCGTCTTCATTTCCAATTCCACTATTTGCAGAAAAATTCAATTGTTGGAATTGCGAACTAATATCATCTCTGAAAGGTTGGCTGCCTGGATATTTGTTCTCAACGCTTGATAATGACATTGGTGAGTACCTGTCTTTTCCAAAAAAGTAGTTTAGGAAGGTGTCCTTTGATTTGCTTGCATCTTCTAGATCTTCTTGATTTGGATCGTCACTGTTATAGTCATCATCCAATTTCGAAACTTGGGATCTAGGTCCCTTTTCTTTGCGCTCTTCCTCTTTTTCTTTTCTCTCTTGATTCAAAATTGTCTGTTTTCTTTTGTTTTCCTGAATGGCCTTTCTATTTTGGATAATTTCTGACATGGCATCAGTAGCTGTTAAAAAGTTTGGGTGATTGGTATTAATATATGCACGATGAATGTCGATTAGACTTTCGACGTATGATCTTGTTGGAACGAGCCTCTCTCTTAATAATTCGCTAACCACTTCAATCAACTTACTTTTAAATTTTGGATATCTGGACAATTCAGGGTTTCCACATTTATGGCAAATCTTTACTAGTTCTTCATAGACCAATTCAACGCATTGTTTGGAAGGTTCCAATAGAAGATTAATTTGTGGTTTAACCAAGAGATCAAAGGCCAATTCTGGAACAAATAAAGTTGGTCTAGGACCAGTCGAATTTCTAATGGCAGTTCTGATATCCAATACTGTCAAATTTGTAGTTGGGTCAATAGATTTTAATGTATTTCCAAAAATGCTGTTGTATATATAGTAAATTCTTGCCCCACCACTCAGTTCTTTTGTGCTGATTTCAGATGACGTACCATCGATCGAGGATATAAACGTCGTCGCAAATTTATTCATCAGTTGTAAAACCAAGCCGGCCCTATTTTCTTTGGTTATATCGCCTGAACCACCATATTGTGCTAATTCCTGTTCTGTTTGGCTTACCAATGTATTCAGTCTCGTTTTAATATCTGGCAACTTCTCCTTTATATGACTAATCAAAGTTTGGTTCAATAGCTTTGCAAGATATTTAGTGCCGCACCTATGCGAAATAGTCCTATAGACGGGGTGTCTGTTGAAATACTCTTCCTCTTTATCTAGAGATTCCTCGACTGTTTTGTTAAGTTGAATATCTTGTTGTGATCTATTGACCACACCAACAAAACCTAGTTTCAATGGATAAAGCTTGCCTGATAAGATATCTAGAGCGTTTGTCCCTGAATCCATCAGATCCAACTTTGTAATGACACCAATAGTTCTAATACCGTGTGGGTCAACTTCCCTGGCCAGCTTTAGAGACTCTGAGTTGACTAAGTCTACATTTGCAGGAGACACAGCAAGGATAATGCAGTTTGGGGTGGCAACATAATCTAAAATCAGGTTTTTAATCTGTTTTTCGATATCAGGAGGTTGTTCACCTATTGGGACCTTAGTGATACCAGGTAGATCGACTAAAGTCAAGTTAAGAACATGTGGGGAGAAGATCTTCAAGTTTATTGGAATTTTGCTAATACCTTTGTTCTTACCGGCGATTCTTGCCGTTTCGTTTTCAATTTCTCTTCTGATTTCAGAGAAATCATAGAACCGGCGTCCGGGAATGTGTAAGAATTCACCCCACTCATCGGGACGTATCTGGGTTGCGTTACTTCCCCCGTTGCCCATCTGGTGGTGATTTTCATTCAAGGAACTGGACGAAACGTTATTACTGGCCAAACCATCAGTATTTAACCTAGAAGTTGAGGCATTATTTCTAGACATGATTAGGTCCGGGTTCTCTTTTATCAACGGAGAAGTAGGAGAAATGTTGTTTAGTTGTAGGACAAGCGGTCTTCTAGTGACAATACCTGTACCTCTAGGTAAGAAATCTCTACCGACCAAAGTCTCCAAAATAGACGACTTCCCGGAGGACTGAGACCCCACAACTGCCAATATTGGCAGATCCAGTGTATCAATCCCCGAATCATACATAACATCCTGCAACTTATTAACAGTTGGGATCAAGTCTTCTAAACTAGCCATGTTTTTGTTTCTTTGTTTTTTTTGATATTTTATTTGCCCCGTTAATAAATAAATAATATGCACAAAATTTTGAGATTAAGCTCTCACTTTACTTATCTGTTTCCTTTGATATTATTATTTGAAAAATCAGAATATTAGCCTCCTCCTCATATAAGAAAAGCTTCCTATCTCTAACTTCCTATTCTATTCAAAAGGAACAAACGGCAGAGGGATAATATAATCTATTTCAGTAGTATATTGATATATAACCAGAGGCGAAAGTTCAATACTCGAGATCAAGTTTTGTGTTTTTGACTTGATTCGATGCTTTTTCCTGAACTTTTTGTTATTTATTATTTTTCTTTGTTTGTGAATTTTCCCCCAGTACGCGTTTAGGACGAAATATTGAAAGTAAATTTTATTATTAGGGGCCCACCATAACCATCATCAGTATTGGTGGATCTTTCCAGTCCTCCCCAGCCAATAACTCTCGCAGGAATCTCCCCCCATTAGAGAGCACATATCATTTAAATTAAATGCAGAAAAGGCAGGGGAGGAGGGGACAGTGGATATACCGGTTCCTTAAGATATTAAGATATTAGTTACATTTGCTGGCAGCAGAAAAGGGATATGATATGGCAAGTCCGTTTCTGTATACATACATACTCTCAGTTCTTTTTTCTTTTTTTTCTTTTTTTCTTCTTAATATATACTTATTTCTTTCTACGTACCTGTAGTGTATTTATGACCAGAGGTTGGGGACCCTTTGATATCTTCTGTTTGTACTCTGTGGTGCCGGTCAACCTGATGAGTTTTTTGTCCAATCTTGCTAGGGAATCCTTGACGTTGGCGTAGGCTTCTTGTGCGCCTTCTACTGTTTCGTAGTCCTCGCCGGTTACATAGTTCTTCAAGGATTTGAACTGTTTCTTGGACCTGGTCCTAAACACATCGCTCGTATCCGGTATATAAGTTGGACTTTTCGATGTACCACTGACACCTATAACTGAGACTGTCTGACTTAGTTTGAACTCTTGTCTCTCCTGTAACTCTGTCCAGAAGGTCCGCAAAGTTTTCGTTTGAGCTTGGTTTTCCTCTACAATGTCTCTTATGAACCTTGATTTCGGATCGTCCGGGAACATGGGGACTGCGAACACCGCCAGAGCTTCCTCGTTGTCATCAAATATATCGCCGTGTGACCATTTAGAGAACCGGAGTTTATCGAGGTACCTCCCAGTACGGTATTTGTCTTCTCCTGGGATTCTCAGCTTGGCTATGGTTGTAGATTCGTCAAAACTCTCTACCAGTATCTCATCTACCAGGGATGCCCACCATCGAAGCAGGCCATCTCCATTTAATATATGTTTTTCAGGGTTTTTGGCCGATTCTGGGAACAAGTATTGATCAGCTGGTCTTGTGAAAAGTGAAATCTTGTTAACGATATTCTGGTTGGCTCCAGTGGTCAACTTTTTGTAGAATTGAATGGTATTGACCGGCTTCCGATAGTTATCTTTTATTCTATCGGCGAGTATCCTTAATGTCTCTTCTGCGGAAGACCGTCTCGTGATGACTTTCTGTACTTTGGCCCTCTTATAGTTCCTCTCTAATGGGATAATTGTTTCAAAATAATAACTCGGATCGATGGCTAAAAGGGTCCTAATTATTTGGCCTGTAACCATCTTCATGTCTACCCTTGTATCACAATAACCGTTTGTGTCGGCCTTCGCAACGAAGAGTAATCTCTCTAGTGGTCTATCTTCATCCTTGAATTTCGTAATGTATATGTAGATTTCTATTCCATAGAACACTTTTTGCTGATGCGTTATAATAATAAGATGCCTGGCTTTAATTGTTGTACTGCATTGCTTGCCGGGCTTTTCAATGACAATTGGACGAGTTTCTGATGATGGGCTTTGTAAATGAAGCACTTCGAATTCATGGCCCTTCGGTAAGGCACTGCTCAACTTCTCGGCTAGCATAATAGTGGCATTTGAACTGAAACCTAGAAACAATGCAAGTGTACTGCAATCAGAAAGGCTCGCACATCATTCATATTCTCTTGTGAAATTTTAGGGCAAGAGCCACTTTTCGTGGTTTACGTTTACGCAGAAACCTAAATGAAAAATGCTAATCTAAAAAAAAAAGAAAATAGAGAATATATTAATATTAAAAGATGTGTACATAATTGTTATTGTTTGTTTGTTTTTCACCTAATTTACAAAATCAAAGGTTTCTCCTTCTTGCTGGTGAACCCCTAAGCCGTGCGTCTGAAGGAGGAAGTTGTGGGACGTCTATAAAATTTAGTTTGGACAACCCAGTTTCCAAATTGTTCAAATTTGAATCTCGATTGTTCGATTGACTTGTAATTGTAACATTTTGTTGTACACGTTTTTTCAAAATGGATTCAAGGACAGATGAACCTTTGATTGGACTGGCAATTAGTTTCGTTCTTCTTCGATTTGTTTTTAAAACTGTCATCTTGCTTGCGGCGGAACTGTCGATAGATCCATTGAGTGTCTTTGCAGGTGTCTCGAGTACCTCTGTGTTAAATCTTCTTCTCGGACTTCTTTGATTCTTATCCCTCCAAGCCTGTAAGCAACCCCGTAAAAGTGCTCTAGACCATCGAGTTTGTATCTTATTCACCATCGAGTCATCGAACTTAACTTTGTTATTCCAGTGTGTAAAGAAGTCCTTCTTTGAACGTTGGGTAAATCCGTTTGAGGTATCTAGGTAAAGCTGTTGTAAATTTATAACCTTCATTCTCTTTTTTTTCCATTGGGAGAATGTATTTTGTAGAAGAGAATATCTCCATGTTTCTTTCAACTGTTTCTCTTGCTCCTTTAGAAAATCCATTTTTTCTACTATCTTCAGGTAATACCTCAACTGGACTGACCTTCCATAAGTTTTATCTGCTTCAGTAGAATACATGGCAAAAAGAAATGTCTTGAAGAATTTTTCTTCCAAGACCTGCTCCCTCAATTTATTGAATTCGTCCTCAATAATTTCCAGTTTCAAATGATTACGCTGTTCTTTAATTGATTTCCATAAATTAAAATATTGCCTCGACTTCAATTTAGAGATTTTATCTTGTAAAAGACTATTCTGAAGTCTCTCCAAAGATTTAATCGAGTGCATCTTTTTACATAATAATTTGAAATACTTTGATTTCAGGTGAAGTTCTGCTTTTTTATTCATTTTTTGAATCTTTGCTGTTGCGACAAGAAATTCTTCCCAATTTCTTAAAAATATTTTATCATAATGGAATAAAAGTGCCTTTTGGTTAGTTAATTGTATTGTGTCCGATTTTTCCTTCCATTTTATTATACATTTCTGGAATGCTCTCCTCTTGTGGAATTCTCGAGCTTTTGCTTGATTGTATGATTTTGCCTGCCAACAGTCTACGAGACTTGAAATCATCTTATTATGTTTTGCTTTTAGGCGTCTTTTTTCTCGTGTACGTAGTCTCCATTTCTGTAAATGACTACCACAGGTACTACTTCTCGTAAAGGAAACGTACAATTTCCTCAGAATCGCCTTTTTAGACCACTTATCCAAAACCCTTCGATTGAGTCTCTCATCATATTCCATTTGATATTGGTAGTATCTCAACCGTTCCTCATACCTCATTGACCATACTCTAGCGAGATATTTTCTCAACAAAGTGTAATTATGATGATTAATTGCTTTCTCTAAAAGCTTCTGTGACTCGTATCTAGTTAACATTATGGTCATGACCCTTTGCTTTACGTAGTTTTCCTCCTTAAACCCTAATTCCTTAATATATTCTTTTTGAAAGCCGTAACGTTGTATAAGGTTTCTCACCCCGCTACGGAGTAGGAAGTCATGTCTCGTTCTATCACTAATGTTCTGCGCTATCTCGATATTTTTCAGTTTCTTTCTTATAAAGTGTAAATGGGTTTTCATCACGTTTAGGTCTCTTACTTTGAAATTTCTCTCGCGATTCCTCAATATCCATTTTTTCATAGAAACTGATAACGCAAGTTGCTGTTGTTTTGATTCAAATTGTTGCACCCGTTCAAGCAACAGGATGTATTTTTTGTGAAACCTTTTCAGCATCTTATCCAAAAAAAAATCATCGGCAAGTTTTATCCTCTTATCATTTATTTCTTTCCTCTCAAGCCACTTATCATAAGCGTATATCTTAAGTCTCACGTTATTAAACCCATTAGCTTTATCACGCCATATTTTCTTCTTCTTAACGTATGTAGTATGCCAGTGTGAGACAAAATTTGATTTCAGGTACCGGCCATTGATATTTTTGAAATTATTTTCCCTACTCCTAAGATGCGTACCACGTAATATCGTTCTATACCCCCACTGTAGCACTAGTCTGGATCTACGGTATTCAAATAGCGCCATTGCCATGTACATATTAGTAGGGCTCACCAGAAACCAGGTCAATATATCCTCCAGGCTCTTTGAGAGAACCAGGCTCCGACTAAGTTCGTTTTGCAGGCATAATAGGTAGTCGTCCGCCAGCGGATCCAACTCGTTTTCAACGAGCACATGTATATAAAGCCCAAACACCTTGAGAAAGCTCGGCGATAGCCCATTGAACTCCAAAAACTGGCCGATTCTCACAATCAATGGATCTAGTATATCCATAACAGTATTCAAATCACGTGAACCCTGCATTTGCTCTTGCCTTTGTTCTTGCTCAGTTCCCGGTTCTGGGCCCAGAGCTGGATCTGGACCTTGGGCTCCAATCTGTGCATACCGTACCTGGCGTTCCAGCGGCTCTTCGTGTCTGTACCGTGATACAGGCGATCTTGCAGACGACGTAAAGACCTTATCGAGCAGCTCAGGTACTTCTCCGTCAAGCAGAGACTGTGTGGCAGCGTCGAGATCACCGTTCAGGAGCGTCTCAGTAGAAGGTGACTCCATAACTTCACCCTTTTTAAAGCTCAGAATATTTTATTTATTCTTCTAATAGACAACAACACGTCAGTTTTGGTCTTACTTATTTGAAATAAAGGGCTTTCTCGACATGCTCTGCGGCGGTTTCTGAGGGAAATGTACATTTTTTTCGTTATATTTTTTTATTTTTTGTTGTTTTCCCAAATTCTGGACGTTCAGAAAAGTTTGTTGCACATTAAAAAGTTTAGCCACATGCTTGAAGCAACGCTGCAATTGCAATTGTATAGAAGCCATTCTCCCCCTCCCCAAAGATTGATACACGTATACAATGGTTGCATTTAAGTGGACCTGGTTTGTGCTTTGTCTGATATGCCATGTCTTTGCTAATGAAGCGCCTGCTGGCAAAGCTGAATCTGTTGAGAACGTCGATGGTGTAGCTGCTGGCGAGCCAGCGAGTAGCGGCGATAAGCACACGACGAACCCTATTGACTGGGTCAATTTGGAGTATCAGCGAATTGTTGATCTCAGTGGTACTGGTATTACCGAGGAGGTTCGTTTAGTTATCAAGAACGTCGGTGAGACGGCTACTGATCAGTACCATGTTTTGCTGCCACACAATATCTTCTCCAAGATGTCTGCCTTCTCAGCCTCTGTTGTCAAGACGAACGATGCAGGCGAGGTGGAAACTGAAGGTTTCGTCAACTTCAGAGCTCTGTCCGCCACGCTGAAGCAGTTGGATGACATGGAAGTCGGTTTCGGTATCCTAACGCTTCCAAAAGTTGTCGATATCGGTAGAATTGTTGAATTGAGGGTTATTTACAAATACAACGACAATGGTACTCCTTCTCCAAAGCTTATCGGCTTGAATGATGACCAGTACTTGAAGTACCAGTTGTACAGGTTGCCATTTAGTTTCTACGCCACGGAATCCGCTACTTTGTTGGTTGGCGGTTCTGACGACATACAAGAGCTAAACGTTAAGGATGTCCCAGAGGAATACCTCGGTAGACATCTTGAGAAATCCATTGAATTTGGAGAATTCACCGATGTCCCACGTCTAACAGTTGAAAACCCGGTCACCTTGCGTTACTTGCACAACAAGGCTTTGAACGAGGTGGTGTACTTGAAGAGAGACCTTTGGATATCTCACTGGGCCGGCACCCTGGAGTTTGCTGAATACTACGAATACCAAAACAACGGCGCTGGTCTTGTAGACAATTACTCCCGTTTGGAATTAATGAAGAACCCACTTCTGTCTCAAAAGTCAACAGTCCGTTCTTTCATTGAACACAGAGTACCAGAAGGTTCTACTGACGAATACGCCGTTGACAAGGTCGGTAAGATTAACACCGCTCAGAAGAATGAGAATGCATACTACGTGAAGCCAAGGTTCCCAATCTACGGTGGCTGGGCATATAATTACACTGTTGGCTGGACTAATTCTTTGAAGGACTTCCTACGTATCAACGAGAGCAACAGTGAATCATTTATTTTGGCTGCTCCTATTCTAAATGGGCCTGTAGACACTGCTTACGACTTGGTCGAATATTCTATTTACTTACCTGAGGGTGCTCACTTCGTTGAGGCCAAGAGTCCTCTGCCTTTTGTTAACCTGGATGTCACCAGCGAGAAGTCCTACTTCGATTTGCAGGGTGGTCACGTTAAAGTTACTTTCACCTTCAGGAACATGGTCAGCGAGGTGGCTGATAGTAAGGTCCTCATTTCTTACAACTACTCTAAGGAAGCATTGTACAACAAGTTCCTGAGAATCTCCATGTACATTTTCACTGCTCTAATGGGTTTTTTCTTCCTAAATACTATTAATTTAAGAGTTACCAAGAACTGATATGGATCGCTGAATCCTACAGTATAGAAAAGTAGATAGGCGTTTTATGTACTAGTATATAAAAATCGTTTCTTTGATTTTATGACATTTTCTACAACCTATGAGTTGTTATCCTTTAGCTTTGCAACCCCATCTCCCAATACGGATTGTTTTTTGGTTGTGTTTTGGTTATTTATTGTGAATTACGTTTGGCACAAAAATAGAACCACTTTACAGAACAAAACATAAAAATATTTCCTGGATCAAAGGCAATAAAGAAAACAGGAAGTATATTCATTTTAATGATCATTTTTGTGTATACTATTACCCAAATATATTGTCTGCAGGTGGCATCAGTAGCAGCCATTATTTCTATTGAATAATAATAAATGAAGTCGATGATTATTCATAACGATCTTCATTCGCATCGATATACTAATACATAATGAACAGTTATCTTTCCTCCTTCACCAACTCGGTATCATAAGCTCATTTCAAGGAAATGAATATCAACCCTATTAATACCTCATTACCTGCTACTTATAGCCATTCAAAATTTTTTGAGCCGCGGTCATGGAATATAACATCAACATTAATGATGACCTTCCTGAATACGGCCAGGGCAGGTTCCGCCCATAAAGACGCAAACATGCCAGTTAATTCATTCTTTTTAGGAATTGGTGTTTCAGCAGGATATTTTTTCTTTCAGTTATTCATGTTCTCATTACTTCGACGGATACTTGGTAATATTTACCAGGCAAGAATCATTTTGTACAAGCAATACTCGGAATATCGTAATAATAAGGAACATCTTAACAAGACTATATTTGAGAAATACAAAAATTACATACCCGATTTACTCCTGGAACATTCTGATAGTTATGAAAATACTGTTGGTTTAGACGGTGTCTTATTTTTGAGATTTCTACGGTTTCTAATGTTATTTTTTGTGACAATTGGACTGATGAACATGCCAATCTTGATACCACTCCATTATTTTTCGGGTGTACCAACTGTGTCCTCATCAAAGTCCCAGAATGAGGCCATCAAAACTAAGATGGCGACAACGATTGATATGATTAACATGTCAAATATATCTGTGGAAAATTCAGAACTTTTAGTTGTGCATTTTATTCTTTCAACATTCTTAGTTGTGTGGTTTCATGTTATATTATTAACGGAATTGAAAGCTGTGCATAAAAAAATAAACATTGCAATGATGAGAGAAAAGTATCAGAACGTTGTTTTTTTCAATAATATTCCCAAGTCTTATCTCCGTTCAAATAGTAAGATTTTCAGCTTTTTTAATAATATGCATGATCAATGCATAGTTAAGATAGAAAGAGTACCCAGGGATATTTTTCAAATACGAAAAAAACATAGAAAACTGGAACATGAAGCAAATAACATTGAAATATCTATATTAAAGATTCTTCTGGAAAAATTCTTCCGGATTGGTTATAGGTTATTTGAAAATAAAGACTCAAAGGTTGAAATTAATTCCAGTACATTAATGGTACTAGCGTACCATCAACTCTGTCAGGATATTTTATTTAAGTTGAGATGCCCAGAAAGATTCTTTCCATGGATTTTAGAACTAAAAAAACAACACATCAAGATCTTTATATGGAAAATGACTGTCCCTCAACTTCATATCAAGAAAAGGCCAATTCTTGTTCGTCATTATAATACGTTAGATTGCTCAATAAGTAGGTATCATTCCTATCTAAATGACTGGGTACAAACTGTGGATGGATACAATAGTAGTAATAACAACACAAACATGATCGATGTGAGCAAGTACTTAAATAAAGCATTCATCACGTTTACGTCGCCTGTCTTTGCGCACTGGATCGCTGAACATCTAAAGAACAGCGCGGTCAGTGAGTGGAATGGTCCGATAATTGGGCCTAACCCTGAGGATATTATTTGGTTTAACATAATGGGAGGACCAGAGTATTTGATGCTTCTTCGGAAATTAATTGCATTTATTTTAAGTCTTACAGTAATTCTAGGATGGGTTCTTCCAGTAGCATTTATAGGGCTAATAACTCAAATACCATACCTAACAAGTCTCATTCCATACTCAGATCATGTTTATGTGAATTCAAAAATAGTACGTGAAATTACTAAAGCTGTATTCCCATTGGTGACGTTGATATTTCTAACTGAATTTGTACCATATATATTCCGAGTGTTCAGTTATTTGAAAGGGTGTAGAACAGGAGCCGAAATCGAACAAGACATTCAAAGATGGTTTTTCATTTTTCTACTCGTACACATATTCCTTGTTGTTACTATATCATCAGGGATATCAATTCTATTTGAAAAAGTTGTTGTAAACCCAGTAAGCATTCCAGCTATTTTGGCTCATGATTTACCCCAAAGTTCCAATTTTTTTTGTTCATTCGTATTACTTCGAGGTTTTGCATATGCTGGTGGCAATTTGATACGTATTAAAGAGCTCTTTTTCGAAATAATATATTATAGGCCCAAAATGCAATCTCCACATGAAAAAATGAGAAGACTGAAAAACAATATTACTTTTCAATGGGGTTCCATTTACCCATTATTCACCGTCCTCGGCTGTATTGGAATTATATATAGCATCATATCACCACTCATCCTGCCGCTCTGTATTATCTCATTCATTTTGGTCTACTATTCATTCAAATATCTCTTCAAGTATCATTGCACCACGAAAAATGTTTCAGAAACTCACGGGAAGTTATATCCTCAAGCTCTCTCACAATTATATGCTGGGATATATTGTATGGAGTTTTGTTTGGTCGGCTTGTTTGCACTGTTCAACAAATATAAACTATGCACTGCTATGATTCTTGTCAGCGTGTTAACACTAATGGCCCATGTAGAGATATCAAAAAAATGCATCAACAAATTACAGTATATTCATCTGAGTGAAATGAAAAATGTAGGAGAAAATGGAACTCCCATTTTTAATAATGAAGAATGGACAAGTTTTATATTACCGCCAATAACCGACAAGATATGGGTTCCATCAGACCCGTTAAATATAGTAATCACCGAGAAAAAGTATCTGCAAACCGATCTTTGTCTCAAATGTGACTTTGATAGAGCGTACGTATCAAAGTTTGGAAACATATGTGTAAACCCAGTTTATTGACGGATGTCTATTATATAAAAGACATTTTCAACGGACCTCTATTTTTAAAATTTCTTTATTTTTCTATAAAAACTCTGAGTATTTTTATAGCTTATTTACTACTTTGGACACCAGAAAATGCTGCATGTATAGAACAAAAAGTATGAAAACGGAGGCCAGTTTCTCATTACCCATGTACCGAGCTATTTATCGATTCATCATCTGTGGATATTGCGACTTCTTCTCTAGTATTTTGGCTTCTAGGCCACATGCTTGGTAATTTAACAAATTGGAATCTTGGTTCTACACATCTATCAGCAAACCATTTCGTTATGGTGTATTCGATGACGTTGCTGATCTTTGGAATATTTTCTAGCTTTGACCGTGCGCCTATTAAGGACTTAATATCGAAATCTATTTTGTAATCAGGAGCAAAAGAAAATACCAAGAAATAGGCGTTTTTGTCATGTTCATCAGCTGACTTCGCATCCGAAGAAATGGCGAACTCCTCCGCTGTTATCAAGGAAACAGTTAAGCATGCTTGAAATCTAACCATAGAAATTGCCAATTTAATAGGAAGTGCAGCTGTTCTTGGTTTAGGGTAGTTAAGTAAAAGTCGAGTACTAATTCCTAAGGTGATCTTGTCATTTATGTCGATATCTATTTTGGCTTCAAGCTTCCGGTTACTAGAGTTTGGAACATATTGAATGCGACAATTTGAAAATATTGGAAAGTCATTGCCAATATCAATTTCTGTGATACTAATGTTATCTAAATAATCTGGTATATCATCTGACTTCTTCTTTATGAAACCATCAAGTGATTTAAGAATGTTGTCTTTCTGCCATGCCTCTTCTCTGAATTGTTGTATCATTTGGGCAATGAGAACGTTAAACCAGTCCAGTGACTCTGGTGCATGTGTGTCCACATTATAGTATGTCTTTTCCAGGATAGAATCCAGTTGCTCTGAACCCTCGACGATGTCAATTCTATCCCTATCATGGGCTACAAAACTACTTCCACGCTCCTTCGAGAGTGCTGGGTTCAAATTAGAATGCCTTCTTTTAGATACCTTCGCAGGCAGTGGGTTCTCCATCTTATGGGACGCATCCGTAAAGATGAAAAACTTGACAAAGAACACGAGAAATAAAACCACACTCAATTGCCCTATTATCAGTCCCTGCGAGAACGACCAATTAAAGATCTTTGGCTGTGCAGGTGCATTGACACGAGGTATCTCCAGGAGCTGCTTCTCCAACGCATTACGCAGCAAATCCGAAGTCAAAGCCATCGCTTCATCCACGATCGCTTGCTCCGAATTATTATGACCATGCTTAGACCCCAGACTTTGCAAGTGGTCCATAAATATCTCATCAAATTGTACTGGAAGGGTATTCTTAATATAATCATCTAACGATATCAGTGTATCATTTGAAACCATTGCATGTTTCATTTTGGGAGATGGTGGCCTACTCTTCTCCTCCATAACTACAAGATATTTCGATGCAGTATACTTGAAGCTTAAAGTATTAGCCGAATTGAAGAAGTAATCAGCCAAAAGTTTTTAGTCTTTTTTGATCTTAAATCATATCCCCGTTGAGCTTTTCTCGCTCTTCCGATAATTCTGAATATATTTTTCGATGAGCAAAAAAACGGCCTAAATTTTAAAGAAGTCTAAAATTAGACACACACACACATACACACACATACACACACATCTAATTTCGAATCACAACCAAAAGCTTGCAGAAGCAGTGGTGAGGCGTTAGATAATATATATTCAATTTTACTGAGAGCTGGGACATCCATTTAGTTGGGAGACTTTGGGGGGGCTACGAAGCAATATAAGCAAGAAAAAATACGCACCTGTTATGGAGGCTACATTGGGGTTGGATCAAGTACAGGAGAGGATCTGCTCACAGAATAATCCACTGAGTGTGGAGGAAAGCCAAGAATGTTTTAAAACGTTCAAATCCATACAGGAAAGGAACTCTAGTGAGTATCAGACCGCATTCAGTCAATTCGTTCGTAACTGTGATACCAATGTACTTTATCATGAAATAGTCCCAGCGCAGGAGTTTTGGCAGATATTGAAGGAGACATCGTCTGATATGCAGCCAGAGCTACTGGTATCTATACTGGATCATATATTTAATGTTTATTTGAGTCGAGATGATCAAAATAGAGCCAATTTTACCGCTCTGTGTGATAACGTACAGAACAATTACTGCATAATGGAATCTATCCTAATCAATCTGTCGTTACATTCATTGCATGTGAATCTGGTGGCTGACTCTTTGAAATGTATATCTTCTTTTCTGAAATGTTTCATGTTGCTGGCAAAGTATGATTTGGAGAAGGCCGTGCAAGTTCTTCCGACACTGTGTTTCTTACTATTGGAGTACAATTTCCCTACCATTGTAACGTTGCTATTAGCTGTAGATGATTTACGGCCATTAATCATCAATGAATATCTGCCAGTCAAAATGCAGTTGGCAATGTTCCTGTCCGAAAATAAGATGGAACATGGGTCACCTGCTCTTCGAGAACGATTCTACAGTGCGATTAAAAACACAAACGTATTTTTCAGAAGTTACGAATTAGAGTATGGGGAACTAACAGAGACGATGGAGGAGATAGACACACTGTCCATTCTACAAATATATGACACTCTTTCATTTTTAGAGAGTTCAAACTCGTCTTTTATTAAAAACTTTACCGAACAACTTCTATTTAAGAGCAGTCCATTCCCATTCTTCCAGTTTATATATCAAGTTTCGACAGAGATACAGAAATTCTTCAACAAATTCAACGAGGATGCAGATTCTAAGATATGCCTAGCAAGCCATATTTTGAACAGGGAGACTCTACTTGAAACGTTAATATGCTGTTTACTTCGACTGTGGTCCGACTCCCAAGCCAAAACAGAATCAGATAAAAACTCTGTATTTGCATTGGTACCGATTCTGTTAGAGAAGGTCTATCTAACCACTAAAAACGCCAAATTAAATAGGTCAGTATCGTCGTTTGAGGTTAGTATTGAACTTTTGGAAAGTGTTGACCATAATACGGCCCGTACGTGGCAATTGGAAATGATCAGAAGCCTTCATTATGAACAATGGTCTGATCAAATCTCTGGATTTGAAGAGATGTTAACAAACCAGGTAAATGACTATGTTAAACATCAAAGATTACTTCAGTTACAAAAAGGAACATGGGTATATGCAGAGAATCCACTTGACGACGAAATTGAAGACGCCATGGTTTATTTCATCGTGGTTTCTGATAACCATACCAATTTGCTGGTCAGGAGGTTTAGTCATAAACTTGATGAAACTCCATATGTAGAAGATAACCTTATTTGGATAAAGTCCGAATCCGGTACTTTTCCAAGGCACGAGAGTACTACCGTTATACCCTTAAAGTCTATCGATTCTTTTGCCAGCAAAGAACTAAACGTAGATGACACGGTTTCGGAGTTCCCCCAGATGGTCAACATCGGTAAGAAGAATATATATACAGAAGTGACACTCTACGATAAAAATCGCAAAAAATTATTGAATATATTCCTGGATACCAAAGAAGCGTCCTACATTTGGCTTGACGGTTTAATGCTAATCTCGAAATCCAAGAATAAAAGTCATCTCAAGATATCGAAAGATACAAGTAACCAGATTGAAACATTAATAAAACTAAGGAGAGATGTACAGCTGGTAAACTTACCATTTCGTCAGGAGATAGGCGAAGAAAATGTGGAAGAATTTGATGATGAAAAATATTACGATATCGAAACTTTAAAATCCCTACCAAACTCCTTTTATTATGAGTAATTGAAGAAGTATGTTGTAGACATTATGTAAAAAAAAATTAAAAAAACCTAAATAATGAAATCATGAATAATAATACAAAAGATAGACGAATTACAAAGCTTCATATTGTATCATAGACAGGGCCGGCGGGGGGTTTCATACCGTGGAAAGATACAATGAACCGCGGTAAATGAAGAACACAGTGATTACATTAAAGAAGGCGTTATATTTATACCGCCTTCTTTAATTGTTGAATTATATGCCCCGTAGATCTTGCTCTGAATTATCTCAAAAATGTTAAGGTGATGTAGTTACTCTAATGGACATGATTTACAATTTACAATTTGAATTCCCAGTGTACTTTGGGTACAGACACAAAACAAGGTTTAAAAATTACTATATATTTTGTATTATATAACCAAAAGACCTACATCTTTTATACCGATGAGAGATGGCTAACGATCTATAAACGATAAGATGAAAGCTGTGTATCTTCTACTGACCCTACTACAGCTTGTGCTTACGCAGTCGATTGATGTGGGAGAAGTAATACCCTTCGGGTTTAACAGACTGGCAAGGGTGTCCGAGAGGTTAGCAACGATCGGTATGGGTTCTGAGGAGACCGAATTGTCATTATTGGCCAGCATTTTTGATAAAAGCACGCTTTCCCTCCTATCTATAGAGAATATATCAAGTGCAGTCACTGAAACGTTGGAGAAGAACCTGATAATGTTCCACCGAACTCATAGCGGCAATCTTTCCCTAGATTCATTGCGGATAGAGGCCTCTATCATCGACAAGTTACAAAAACAACACATGATCCGCAATGCGGAGGCAATAGATGAGTTAACTGCGGATCTGGGACGTTCCAAGAATGTTTTCCAAAGGGTGGTGGTGCACTTATCCAATGTGCTATGCTACAATTACCTGCGGTATAACCGCTGGCGACTAAACAATATAAGGCTGAGGGGCGGACTTTTGGCAGGGCCCCCTCATCAACGGCAAGAAATCCGCGAGGTATACCACATATACATGCGGATGCAAACTATGACATTAACCATGCGCAGGATGCTGGTTAAAGTGCACGAGGTGGGTATCACGGGGTTCATGGACACGATGCTGATACCGAGGGCTGGTTTCGAGTGCACTGTCAACGAGATGCTCAGTTGCTACAAGAAACGCCGGCGCAAGGAGGTGTGCACTCCGAAGGGCAACCAGTGCCTGGACTCCATGTTCGAGATCGCGTTCACGGGGCTGCTGGCCACTGTTCCCATAATCATCCTGTACAACACATGCGTCATGGTCGGTGGCTGGCTGTGCGTCGTAGGCGTCTACTTATTCCCGGTCATGCTGCATCAGTACATATCCAGCGTGTTCCTCTACGAATTGCTGCAAGAGATCAAGAAGGACTGTTTGAAATGGCTGTTTGATAAGTAGAGCGACGTCTATTTGATTAGGCGAAATACATAATGCAAATCCTATTCCGTCTTGTCGTACGGGCCCCACAAAAGCCCTTTTGCTCATTGTGCGCACTCTGCGTATTTTTGCTTTAAATATATATAAAGAGGGAAAGTCCCAAAAAGTCTTTTAATTCTTTTTGTGTTATTCTTTATTTGAGATGACAAAGAGAGAGCATAGAGAGTAGAAGAAAATGTCTGAACCTGAGAAAGAGAAGCCTAAGCCATGTTGTGTATGTTTACCTGAGAAGGAGGCCCGCGACCAGTGCCTGCTTTTTGACGGGCAGGAGTCGCCGAAGTGTCAGGAACTTATAGCGAAGTACAAGAGCTGCATGAAGACCTACGGGTTCAATATCTGAGCAAAGCTAATCAAGAAAACAGTAAATATTCACACATCTGTAAATTGTATAATTTTTAAAATATTCAATCAGTAAATATTTAAACCGGAATTTTTCAACTTGGCCCCCTGTAAAAATAACCGGCCTTTTCTCTTCTCGACGAAGCAACAAGAAAAATTTAACAAATAGCGACAACTTTTATACTTTAATACATAAGACCACACATCTCATCATTGCATTGTTAAATATTCAAACAAAGATACTAGCGGAAGGAGTTTTGATATAAGATAGAAGGAGGGGGGTACAGGAAACAGTGAAAAGAGTGAGAAAACAAAACAAAACAAAACAAAATAAAATAAGATAAGATAAAGTAAAATCAAATCAAATCAAATCAAAGAAAAATAACTTGTCATGGATCTTATATCGTCACTTTTCTGTTGTGCTGACGATACAGACTCAAGAGGAGGAGGTGGTGGCCACATGCCGGTGCAGAGGACTGGTAGGAATAAGACGGAGACGTACCCTAAGGGCGCAGAAATATACAAGGAAAAGAATGCCGGGCCGGCATCGATCTCGAAACGACAGGATTCGGGAACTACTGATTCGAAAAGGCATAGTCGTAATAATAATGACAGTAGTAGCGATAATAAGCATACGCATAATAATGTGGAGAATAAAAATACCAAGCGAGGCAAACCCAGGCAGAACCAAGCAGTGAATGGTAACTCAATTGACGAGATCAAGAAGGATGGAGAGGAGGAAGAAGTAGTCCTCGTTGACGATTTATCCAGTGTTGAAAACAAGGGTAAAACTAACAGTAAAAGCAATACTCATAATAATAATAGTACTCATAAGAATAATGACGATAATAAACATGGGAAGAATAAAACTACGAATAATCACACACCAAACGGTATAAAAAAGCACACCACCGAGATACAGAGTCCTACGGATCAGGAGCAGGAACTCGTTGATCGGTTTCAAAACGGTACTAAGATATCCAAACAGAATACAGTAGCTTCAGATAATAGCGACGAAAACTACGATTCTGTACCCACATATGATGAGGAGGAAGTCGAGGAGGAATATATTGATCTGACGGTGTTGCAACCGGGCCAATACCATGCACCAGGTTACGAAACTCTTCTTTCCCCCAAGTCAGATGCATTCGAAAATAAGAAATGTCTCGTGTTGGATCTAGATGAAACGTTGGTACACTCTTCATTCAAGTATTTACACACTGCAGATTTTGTGTTACCTGTAGATATTGATAATCAAAATCATAACGTTTATGTCATTAAAAGACCAGGAGTTGATGAATTCCTGCGAAGAGTCGGGGAGTTGTTTGAAGTTGTTGTATTCACGGCAAGCGTGAATAGGTACGGTGACCCATTGCTAGACATTCTCGATAAATCCTCCTGTGTTCATCACCGTCTTTTCAGAGATGCGTGCTATACATATGAAGGTAACTATATCAAGAATTTATCACAACTAGGACGTCCACTTAATGATATTATTATTTTGGACAATTCACCACCCTCTTATATTTTCCATCCACAGCATGCAATCCCTATTTCCTCATGGTTTTCGGATACCCACGATAATGAATTGTTGGATATACTGCCGTTACTTGAAGATCTTGCACAACCATCCTTGACTGATATTGGTAAGATACTAGATGTAACTATATAAATTCTATAAAAAGAGATTGTATCATTATCTTTTGCCTGACCACATTAAAAAGGAATTGTTATATGGTTGGTTTTTCTTCCGATCTCCAAAAAATGCATAGTATAGATTTAAAAAATAACAAGCATAAGTCAATTATATTAATATTATACAAAAAAAAAACAGACTGAATTGAAGACAAAATTAGTCTATCATTTTTACTTCCAAAAACTAAGCAGATCATAAATTATCCGGCAATTATTTCCTGATTCAGCCTTCCTTATGTTAATCTTTGGAGTTCCTCTTCTTATCTTCGTACTTGAAGACGGTGCCTACTATCTGCTTCTTTCTCTCAGGGACTACACTTTTATCCCTTTTGTGCCTTCTTTCATTATTCTCCCTTCTCTTTATTGATTGAATCTCAATATTTTTAATTTCTTGAGCCTTTTTAATAACTTTTGGAACATGACGGTGTCTACTGATTCTTTTAATCTCGGGCATGAACTTGAATCTTTCCTTAAGCTTCTCATCATATTGCAATTTATTGAGTTCTCTGGTGGACTTCACATTAGATCTCTCCCATGCATTTGTACGCCACAGTCTTATATTACCGTCATCAGATCCACTGACAATATATTTGGAATCCATGGAGAATTTTGTTTGAAAGACATGTTGCATTCTCTTCGTGTGATAAACTTCTCTAGAATGTCCCTTATCAATTGGGAATATTCTAATAGTCTTATCATAGGAACCCGTAACAATTTCATTACCAGCTGGACTAATATCGACATCCATTACTGCACTAACGTGATCCTTGAAAACATTCAAAGAACGACTCATGTTTCTCATATCGTAGTAGTATGCATTGTGATCTTCATTTGCGATGACGAAATTGAATGCCTCCATTGGATTCCAACATATCGCATTGGTCCTCATTGTCTGGACTACCTTTTGAGTTGGAGAGTTCGTTCTTAGATCATACAAGACAATAGAGTTGTCACTACCTGCACTGGCAAGAACATTAGAGTCATTTTGGTTAAATTTCACTGTGTTAATATTATCTGCGCCCCAGGAAAGATCAGATAACGGTTTCGACCTGTTGACATCCCATAAATTGATCCTAGGACCACCTGTAACGAAATTCGAAGTGGTTCTATGATGATCTAAACCTTGGAAGGCATGCTCGCCATAGTAAGTTTTCACTAAACCGCTGGAACTTAGCTCAGTGTCATCCTTGACATTAGCATAATCCTCATGTTCCACAGACCACAACTTTACAGTCTTGTCGTCACCACTGGATAGTAAATAGTTCCTGTTTCTGTTGGCAGACGAATCAACGGTCATCCTTGGGGTGATAGTTAGACCAGTAACCAAACCATAATGAGCTTTGAAAGATGCCATCTGGTCCCTGGAGGACATGTTCCAATACTTAATAACACCATCGGCAGAACCGGAAGCCATTTTGTTCAGGTCATTGTAATGCTTAGCGACAACGTATACACCGTCCTGATGACCATACCCCATCTGTCCAATGAATGGCTTGGCAAACATACGTTCCATTTTAGTAGCCGTTAACGCCTTGGTGTATTCTCTAGCTCTTTCGAACGGATGCAGCTCCGGGTTCAGGTTCCTGGGTATCTGAGACTCCTGTGTGCTCTTAACTGGGACATAATCGTCCGCACTTCTCTTGATAGTCTTAATCTTCATAGCTGTGTTCTATAACCTATTGAACAGAGGCAATACTACTGGTAATATCTCTTGTTTAAATCTATATCTGTGGTGCGATGAGCTCTTCTCATCATGCATTTAATTAATTTTAATTTTTTTTTCAGTTTCCAGCGATGAGCTTGAAAATTTTAGGACGGCCTTAGAAAATGCCGTGGATGCAGTATTAAAAGCACCAACTTCTCATGAAAATAGGATATATAAATACATACAATAGCTGTGACAATACTGAAAGGGAGTGTAAGAGAAAGAGAGATGTCGTGGTTGAAAAGACGTTTGTATTAATATATATATATATATATATATATATAAAATAATCGTGCACTGCTTCGTAATTTCCTCATTCCACGTTCTAGTTACAAAATTTATACTTTGAAATGAGGAAAGGCCGTAATCTATTTAAAACTTTTAAAGGTTGATTGTGTTTGAGTTCAGACGGAATAGAAAAGAAAAAAGACCAGGATATTAATCATAAAAATTTGGATATATTGAAGTGGGAAATGAAGTTTGACGTAGAATTTGAGAAAGGGTAAAAACATTATACCGGCGTCTCTTGGGATGCATATGTAATAAAAACAAAAACAAAACAAAAAAACAAATACACTTGTGGTGGATATGACATCACTCCCGCAGAAACTTTATCATGGGCTTACCGACCCTATCAATCACGTCATGAGCCCACAAGACATCCAGATGCGAGTACTCATCAATATACCAAATCTTAAAGATGTTATGATTCTCGTGGTAAACGAAATGGTTTATCAGCCTTTCCCCATCGACGAGGCGGTCTTGTCTTGGGAAAACCATCATAATGTTAGTTCTGTTTTCGTCGTACTCGACCTCTTTGTTAAACCATGACTTATTATCTGGGAATAACGTATGTGAACAATTTTTGAAAGAGACTTTGTTTTGGTCCGGTGACAGCCACCACTGCATTAGTTTAACGGATATGTGAACTGGTGAGAAAAGGAAATGTCTATCTCTCAGAGATCTGTCCCACAACGTATCGTTCCACTCAAACAGGTAGTTGAAGAAGATGTAGCATATGAAAGAAAAGGATTTCTGGCCTATCAGCAGGTCTCTTGCGATCATCATGGTCTTCAAGAAAGACTTCTTACCGAAGACCCAAGGGCTGTCGATGTATTTAGCCATTAATCTCACGAATATTTTTTCGTCAAGTAATGGACCTGGATACACTGCGGGTGCCAAGGCAACAAACTTAGAGATCTTGGCGGAGAATGGGTAATCGTCGTTGTGGTTGATTAAAGCCATGAAACCCTGAGTGGTGCCTTGTGAATGGGCCACGAGGTGCAGCTTCCGCTGGCCGGTTTGCTTCAGCACGAAATCGATCAAGGCGGACAGGTCGTACTTGACCATCTCGGTCATATCCCAATCCCAGAAGTTATCCTTTTTAGTGCTTGCTTGGGGCTGGAACCCGCATCTATTGTTACCTAACCAGACGTCGTACCCGTTCTCGTTTAGATGGAACGCTAGGGACTTGCGGCCGCTGGAGGCGAAGGACCCGCTGCTTTGCAGCAAACCGTGCAGCATCAGCACGGGTTCCTGGTCGACACGGGTCTGGGCGCTGGACGTGCCGCTTGTGGACGCGCCGCCGCCGCCGCCGCTGGCAGGAAACTTGTAGTCCCTGCTCCTGAGGTGCCACAGGTCGATGATGTACCCATCCTTTGTGGTGACCTTGAATTCGTCAACGTCGATGTTGTACTGGTTGTAGTAGTACCTCAGCTGCGGGACGAGGTTCAGGTCCTCCGCGAGGATCAAGTTGTCGAACGGGTTGTTGGTTACGTGGTCGAAGTGTATGAAGTCGCCGTTCTCCTTGACCTCGGTGGTCTTGTCGTCGACCTCGACCGGCGTGCTCTTGACGTTCTGCTCTACGATCTTCGCGTAGGACGCAGGCCTCGTGTCCCGAGAGTCCTCGTGCGTGTACCGGTTGATCCAGTAGATTGCAGTCAGGTGCTTGACCAAAGCAAGAACCGTTATAACAGTCAATGCGCTATGCAGCACCACTGCTGAAAATATTCGACGGCCGGTATCAATCATTTATACTTTTTTTTTGATTTTCTTTCTTTGATTAGTTGTACTATTAAGATATCTACAAGAAAAGCAAAGTTACTTAAAACCTCTATTCCATATATACTACTGGTTGCCTGTTATGCATGACTGCGAAATGTATCGGTCCATCGAGCTCGTTTAAAGCTTCTTTTGTGTTTTTTGTGAAAAGATTTGAAAAAAAAAAAAAAAAAAAAAAAAAAAGTTTCACTCTCGCCCATTGTCCTCGAGAAAAAGAAAGAAACATTACCCGGAACCTTTAAGGGTCCCAAAAATAAAAGAACGCGAAAATTCGCAACAATATTCCCCAAACAGGAAATACCGGGATTTACTCCTGGAAATTTCGCGTTTTTCCAGGGATGTATTGTTAAACGACAGAACGTGACTACACGTAGAAAATTACATTTTTTAATTTTTTAAAAAATAAAAATAAAAAAAAATTTCGCTTTTTTTTCATTGGACGAAGCGAATATTGCGGAGATAATCTTCTTTCTTTCTTTTTTTTTCTTTTGCTTCTTTGTTTAACTCTCGCTATTATATAAAAAAAAAGAAAGAAAAAAAATTTTCTTTTCTCTGGTTTAAATATAATTCTATAACATATCTATATAATTTGAACTTCACCCCCACCATCACAACCTATCCTGCATAAGAATAAGGTTTTTTAAGTTAGAGAATAGAAAGGACAAGTAAGGTTTAGAAAGAAGAAGAACTGAAAAGAAATATAATGCAAGGAGACGGAGTTTGGGGAAGTCCCGGGAACGATCTGCCGCTTTCGAAGACGACGTCGCGGACCAGCGATGAGATTAACTACTCCGGGTATGCGAGTACGCACATGATGGACTCGTCTATCGACGTGGAGCTGGCGTCTATTGTCTCGTCGCTGAGCGCGCTGTCCCAGAGCAACACCAACCAGCAGCAGCACCAGCAGCACCAGCAGCAGGGCTCGCTGGTGAACTCCCCGAACTTGAACAGGATCACGTCGTCGTCGCAGATAGGCGGGTTTCGTCGGTCGAGCTTCCACAGCGACCACACCGAGAACCTGGCGTCCGGCGCCACTACGGCGTCGCTGTCTGTCGGCACCGCGCCTCCGTACTACTACAGCTACCAGAACAACGCGAACTCGAGCATGGGCGGGAACCTTCAGGGGCTGACCACGTCGCTGTCCTCCCAGAGGTTAAACGGCTTGAACCAGAACCAGAACCAGAACCAGTACTCCGCCAGTATCGCGGGGCCGATCTTATTCCCGCACGAGCACTCAGCAGGATCGGGTGCGCACGTCGGCGGGAATTCCGGTTTCTTCGAAAAATTTGGGAAGACTTTGGTAGAAGGGACCAAGGAGTTGGAGGCGAATAGTGGCTACGACACCGAAACTGTCCACTCCTCGAAGAGCTACACATCCCTGTACAATAATAACGACAGTACCCCCATCGTGGAACCAATCCCAACTGAACAAAACCACCTGTCTTCGTCTGCCATCGATGATTCTGCATCATCGTCCTCATCGAACTCTCAGTTGAACCTGGGAAACACAGAATACTCCGGCAACGCCATGAATATGCGGAAGGGTCCCAACGGCGCGTGGAAGAATGTCGCAGAGACCCCTATTTTCAAACCAAATATTGGTCCGTTACCATTCCCGAACTTCCAGGGCGGCCCACATCCAAACTTCCCTATGTTTAATCCCTTTTTACCAATGGGTATTCAAAACCACTTACCGCAAATGCAAAATAACACAAATCTTGGAAATATCGACAACAATGCAAATAATAATCCTGCAAATATTACTCCAAACAAAAATAATGACGCTACAAATAGAGATACAATCCCTGCAAATATTGATCCAGATTCACTCCAAATGAATCCCCAGGACGCTGTGAATAATGCTAATAACTCGGCACCATATTTCTATTACCCTATTAATATTCCACCCGAAAATCAGCATCCTATAAATAATAATTCCAACCAACATAACATGCAAAAAAAGAAAAGAAACAACGATAAAAAAGGGTTGGCAAAACAGCAACAATCAAATATGAACCCGTACTTGGATTCTCATCAAACCCAGAGACCTTATCCGCAAAAGAAAGGCCAAATGATTTCCTCACCTCCTACTGCAAGACCAATGTCACCTTTAAGCAACCAGCCTATAACTTTCTACAAACAAACATCCCAAAACTCATCTCCAGCTCAACACTCCAACTCTGCTCCAAGCACAAGTTCCCAATCCGGAAAGAAATCAACCAATAGCAATAGCAATAATAACAACAGCGGTGGTAGCAGCGCTTCAGCAAATTTCCATAGATCACCTTTATTAGAGGAACTCAGAGCTAACCCAACTAATAGCGATCTAACATTGAAGAGTATTTATGGCCACGCTCTAGAATTTTGTAAAGACCAACATGGTTCCAGATTTATTCAACGAGAACTTGCCACCGCCCCTCCACCAGAGCGGGAATTGGTGTTTAATGAAATAAGAGACCATTCTTTGTCCTTGGCAAATGATGTGTTTGGTAACTATGTTATCCAGAAATTTTTTGAATACGGTTCCAAGACACAAAAGGATATCTTAGTTGAGCAGTTCAAAGGTAAGATGGAAGAGCTTTCTTTGCAAATGTACGCTTGTCGTGTGATCCAACGTGCATTAGAATTCATCGACGCTCAACAGAGAATTGACTTAGTAACTGAGCTATCACACTGTGTGCTACAAATGATCAAAGATCAGAATGGTAATCACGTTATTCAAAAGGCAATTGAGTGTATTCCAATCGACTTACTCCCATTTATTTTAGAGTCATTAAAAGGTCATATATACCATCTCTCAACACATTCATATGGTTGTAGAGTTGTTCAAAGACTTTTGGAGTTCGGTTCTTTAGAAGATCAACAAAAAATCCTTGAAGAGTTGAAGGATTTCATTCCATATTTGATCCAAGACCAATATGGTAATTACGTTATACAGTATATTCTACAGCACGGTTCTGATGCTAATGTTGCGACTGATCACATGAAGAGAATCAAGCAAGAAATAATAGATACCGTTTCAGAAAATATCGTTGAGTTTTCTAAGCATAAATTTGCTTCCAATGTAGTTGAAAAGGCAATAATCTATGGCGATCCAAACCAGAAAGAACAGCTAATGAACAAGATACTTCCAAAAGATAAGGAGCATGCGGCTAACTTAGAGGATGATGCAGCATTAATTTTGATGATGCGCGATCAGTTTGCTAACTATGTGGTTCAAAAATTAGTGGTTGTATCTCAAGGTGATGATAAGAAATTAATAGTTATTGCTATCAGAGCTTATTTGGAAAAATTAAACAAATCTGCTTCATCTGGAAACCGCCATCTAGCTAGTGTTGAAAAATTAGCTTCGTTGGTTGAAACCGTGGAGATCTAATAACCTGTTCTTAAGATATTTTGCTTGCTTAATGACGGATATTATCTGACTAAAAAAAAAAAAGCTTCATTTTCATTTCATTCAAAAGCTAGAAATATCTTTTGGTTATGCATACATTGACTTGTCTTTACATTCCTAATTTCGTTCTAAAAATTTCTGTCCTTTTAGTCATAAAAATGTAACTTTTACTTGCTTGTGAATTTTTTTCCCCACTTCAATACGCTTTTTATTTTTAATTTAATTCTGTAAATTCAATTGTAATGAAACTGGTCACGAAATCAAGGTAAAAAATATACAAAGGGAGTATTTGGATTTTACGACTTTTCAGTATGATATTTTTATTAATAGTCCGTTACAATTAGATCAGTAGTCCTTTCTTATTTAAAAAAAATCTTATATTTATATTATACTGGCATTATGTATATATATATGTAGGTAAAAGAAATATTTACCCAACCAATGCGTAGGAGAAAGTCCAAGCCATTACGAAACCAGTTAGTTCTCTGAAGAACGAATCCATCAATATATCCTGAATAGGACTTTCATAGAACTTCTGGGGTCTGAACTGACATATCCATAACGTGAAAAAAAGGCATACTCCCAAGTAACCAATTAAAAATGCAGTGAATCCATCCCAGGATTCTAATTGTAATATACCAGCACCCAATCCGAACACTAGAGACGTACTGTCCTGTAAATAAAGCAATAACTTCTTGTTTGCCAATATATTTAATGCAGAAGTTGCATTACTATAAGTATCGTCGGTGCTCATGTGTACTATTGCTCAAAAAAAAACAATATATATATATAGATATATATATGTATAACTTTGTCGAACCTGATAAAAAGAAAAAAACAAGCAATTGGCGCCACAGGTCCCCAACAGATATAAGCCAGCAGAATTACAACCACTATGTCTCCACATACAACTAGTGCAATATTGGTTACAGTACACCTAGCTGACTCTCTGTCTCTGTGTGTCTCTCTGCCCTCTATGCAACCTCACCGGGCGAACTTCAGACCTCATCGCGACTGCAAAACTCCTCCCAGGTCACATGATCAAAACCGTTCAGGATGATAATATAAATATACCATTTAACGGTACCAGCACATGATAACAACACTTTGTACGAATTTGATTTTTTTTTTCAAAAATTTTTTTTCAAAATTTTATATTTTTTTTTATTTTTTGCGATTACGTGCGATGAGCTTCCATTGTGCGATGAGCTAATTCTAGGGCGATACACAGCCTGCTGATTTAATAATATTTACTTTAAAAGAAAATGATTAATCATTTAAATAATTTTATCTTTATAATTTCAATAGGGTATAGCTACATTGATAATTACTAATATGCCCACCCAATTAGAGGATTTAGTGTCGTTTTTGCATTCCCCACAACCTGCTGTGAGACAAATTGCTTTGGATAACTTGGTTGGATTCAGTACTGGCCCGAGCGCTTCTATCTTTAAATATGATAATTATAGATCACTAGATGATTTGAAGGTATTAATGAGAGAAAACTCTCGTACATTGGTGCAGCAATCTGCCACCATTCTGGCTAACCTGTGTGACGATCCTATTATGAGAAAGAAACTGGCGGATGACAAGGAATTCTTGAGGTATTTGACATGGAAGATTTGCGATCTGAATAATACCAGTGCCGATATATTTTGCATTCTATTGAGCAATCTGTCTAAAGAGGACTCCATTACATATGTGTTTGAGATCACTAGAAGGACCGATGAAAAGGACCTGCCACCTATCGATAAAAATGTGTTCAAGAGCAATAGGGTTATGGATTGTCTGATGGACTGTTTTGTGAAGGGGTATGATAGAGCTTTGAATAAATTTGCAAATTTTGACTACCTTTCCTATTTTTTTGCCGATGTCTCAAGGTTTAAGGTCGGCAGAAATTATTTCATTGAAACTCAAGATTACGATGGTGTTGTTCCCATCTCGAAATTACTAGTCTTCACTGAAAAATACGATTCTAAAACGAGAAGAGAAGGTGTTGCATCAACAATCAAGAATTCCCTTTTCGATGCGGAGACTCACGAAAGAATTCTTCTGGACGAAGAAATCAATCTACTGCCATATATTCTTCTACCGATTGCGAGCGCTAAAGATTCTGAAATTGATGAGGAAGACATGTTCAATCTACCTGATGAGCTACAACTACTGCCAGAGGACAAGACCAGAGATCCAATTCCATCGATTGTCTGCACACACTTAGAAAGTATTCTATTGCTCTGCACCACCAAATCCGCCAGGGAGTATATGAGAAGTAAATCTGTTTATCCATTAGTGAGAGAACTGCATAAAAATGTCGAGGATGAGGACATTGGTGAGCTATGTTATAGAATTGTAAACATGCTGATGAGAGGTGACCCAAATATACCCGTTGAAGAGATGCCATCCAAGAGCGCCGAGGATGGTGATGAAGAAGAAGAAGAAGAAGATGATGATGACGATGACGATGAACAACTCATTGAAGTCGCATGATATTTACAGTTTTTATAAACATTTGTCGCATTTTTCTTAACATTATTTTGAAAAGTACTATAATTGAACTCTGCGTATAATGGTAGAACAAAAAAGTAAAGATAAAGGTTAAGTGTTTTTATTTCTATTGTTTCTAGAGCTTATTTTTATAAAAAATACTGAATAAATATCGTTGGAATTTAATATATTATGTAACGTGTAGGGGAACACACTCTATTTTTTCAATTCCATGTGCTCATCGTCAACCTTTCTGCAAAGTCTTTTAACTAAAGTGAACATCAGCTTCTTATTTTCTGGACCTGGATAAATTTTTCTAATCCTTTTACCGAACTCCTTAACATTAACCTTTCCGTCTCCAATGGCATTTATTATATCCTGTTCTGAGATCAAAGGAATTGTGTCATTTTCAGTCTTTATTTTCTTACTAGATACGGTACTTGAGCCGGGTTCTTCCTTGATATTAGCTCCATTTCTGTTACGCTTACGATCTGTGACCTCAGGGTTCCATACGCCAGGAGGGAAGTTCTGTAGCACTGCCTTCTTACCCTTTAATATGATGACACATGCCTTGATACTTTTGATTCTGAGTTGTGGTTCTCTCATTGATGGTGTACCTTGCCTAGACTTGGCGTCTTGTTTCTTTGGAGACTTCCTTGTTTGACTTTCTTCAGAACTCTCTCTTTTCTCTTCGTCTTCTTTTTCTTTCTCTTCTTCTGATTCTGACAAGTACGGGTTGATTTCATCTTCATCTGAAGAGTATAGTGCGGCCAGTTCGGTTTTTTGCAGGGCCTTTTTAATTCTCTCACCTTCTTCATCAATTTTCTTTTCACCGAAAAGTTCAGAATCATCGCCATCAGAAATGTGTTCACCATCACGTAACCCCATCGCATTGGCCTGAAGCATTTCTTTTTTAATTCTTTGTTCTGATTCCTTGTTTTCTTGTTCATTACCATCGATGATCGGTGCTTCTTCGTCATCAGCGAATTCCTCATCGTAATCTAGTTCCACTTCTGAGTTATCGCTGTGGTCGTAGTCGTCTTCACCTGTGTTTTGGTCTGCGACAGCTTTGAGCTTTCTCCGTGTTCTATCATATCTTGTTGTGGTTGTACCAATATTGTCCAAGTGTTTCATCAACCATCTTGGCACTTCTCCACTCTTCTTATCCATCCGCTTCTCTGCTTCTTCGATAGTCAATGTGGCGTATTTGTTTCTGGCGGTGAACTTGTAGACTTTATCTGCTGGGATCATGGTGAAGCTACCGTCATCTTCAACACTTAGGAGCACATACGAGTCGGAGTTACCTGCTTCGTATGACCCTACCCATGTGTTGTACCCGTCGAAGTCTTCCATGACCCAGGGGTAGAACTCCTCGAACCTCAGTTTCTTGGCGTTCTCGTCCAACACTTTCAATTGTCTCGTTTTCCTTCTAAGCCCGCCTCGCTTGGCTCTGCCGCCGCCGTCTGGAGCCACGTCTGCCATCGGGTCTACTGTCGGTTCCTCCAGTTGGCTGATATCCATCTCCTTACCGTCGTACTTTACGAGCCCGACCTTGGTTGGGTCTTCAGCTGGGCCTGCATCTTCCAGGATGGTTGCCCCTGGTGCAAGGGGTTCTGGAGCTGCCGCAGCTGCCGCAGCTGCGGCATCACCACCACCACCGTTCGCGGGGTTCACAGGGTTGGGGACACCGGGCGACGTGCTGCTTCCTGTATCACTAACACCAGCGGTCGCAGCCGGGGTGCCTCCCGCGGCAGTTGCAGGTCCGGGCGTACCTGTATTTGTACCTGTATTTGTACCCGTATTTGTACCTGTGTGTGTCTCTGTATCTTCTGGGTGAACGCCTGATGGTTTCTTGAAGTTATCGTCCTGTGTCTTTTTGTACTCTGCGATCTCCTTCTGTCTCTGCACGATCTCTGCCCTTGTGAGCTGGAACTGCAGGTTCCTGGTATCCTTTCTGTGCAGCCGCACGGGCAGGTGGAAGTCCTCAGTGGGCGATATCTTCTTCTTGCTCTGGAACTTGAGGAGGTGCGTCCGCATGTTCTCGAGGGACTCCCTGGAGACCGCGCGCAGCGGGAACTCGTTGTACGCGGGCAGTTTGCTGCTGTTGGCGCTTGCACTAGTGCCTTCCTCGGACTTGACCTCCACGCCCATCAGCATCATCTTGTCGTGCGCCTCTTGGTCGGGGTCCTCTTTCTTGACGGGCTTCCTGTTCCTGCGCATGAAGTTCCTTCTCATCCTGTCGCGCTTGATGAACGGCGACGCGTCGCTGGGCCCGTCCCCAGACCTGCCGCCAGCAGTGGCAATACCTCTCCCGGACATATTTCGCTTCCCTTTCTTCTTATGTCACAATCCGATACAAATAATAACTCGTTTTACAATAATATATATATATATATATATATTTTTTTTTTTCTTTTACTGATGGGGGTATCACCGGGAACGGAAGTGGCAGATGACTTGTCATCTGCCACGTAACTCCATATCACATCCCACGTAAGAACACATCACCCTCCACGTCAACTTACCCTGGCCGGGCTTATTTCCGTCTTTCCCAGATTTCCTCCACTCTCTCTCTCGAGAGAGAGACAAAAAATTATTTTTGGGAAACGGGGAAAAGAATGGTGATGTCACCGTGACCTCACTTCGAGGTCACGGTGACATCACCATTACGCCGACGACCTCATTTTTCAATTTCAGTTTTCGTTTCTTTCTTTTTTTTCGTTTTTTTGGGTTAAACAATCCGCACAATGGGGGGAGAAGGGGAGAAGGGGAAGGGGAAGTTCTGGACCCCGTGCTTCTGCCTCTGTGCTCTGCCTCTGTGCTCTGCCTCTGTGCACATTGCTCTGACAATGGAGGGGGGATTGGCGGATTTACAGAGAAACCGTTGCGTCATAGGCTCAGCACCGGGACAATGGGCCACTGGCCCTGGCCCTGGGAATTATGTAAGAGCGCAATAAGAGCGCAATAGAGAAAGCTCTCGCCCCGCCCCGCCCCGCGCCCAGAACAAAGGGGGAGAGTCCTGCGCTGGAAAACCCCAAAGGCGAGCGAGCCAAAGAAAAAAAAAATGTCCCGCGTTCAATGTGAAGAACAATCCTGACGTCAGGAGAAGACGCAGTGTCTCTCAATGAGGAAGTGAGTGCGAAGGTGCAAAGTGCAATCGAGCAGATGGTTGACACCACAGATCTTCGGCTTTGTGTGCCTCTCTCTGTTCTCTTGTATCTTATCGGGCGGGAAACCCAGAAAAAGAAAAAAAAACTGCTTGTGCGATAAAGCGATATTTTTTGTATTGTTCGAGAACAAAACGGTTTCTCCATTACAATAAGAACTGGAAGAAAAATTTTCTCTCTATAACATTTTTCTTGATTATATAAGGGCGCCGTTTTCCTTGACAGTATGGTAGATCGGGTCGTCGTCGTCTCTCTCCCTCCCTCTCTCTTTCTCCACCGCACCGCATCGCACCCCCCCACATAAACAGATCATGCAGAACGTATCGCTTCCACCTATCAGCCAGCTGCTGGCCACGCTGCCCAGCGGCAGCGGGCCAGTTACCGCTGGCGCACCAGCCGCAGCTGCGCTCGACGTGCCCTCGTCGCCCAGCTCCGTGCGCAGCTCCTCGTGTCTCTCGTCCGCCTCGCTCTCGTCG
>CAPT01000091.1:0-28197 GCA_001039675.1 Nakaseomyces delphensis CBS 2170
AAGGACACTCCAAAGAAAGACAATTCAAAGAAAGACACTCCAAAGAAGGACACTCCAAAGAAAGACATCCCAAAGAAGGCTATTGAAGAATCCAAGAAATCGACAGCCAAAAAGCCAGCTGTTAAGAAGGAGAAAACAACGCCACAAAAATCGAAGCCCGCTACCAGAAGGTCAACCAGAGCTAAGAAATAAAATTTGCAGATGGTGCTTGTTTAATTAAATTGTTGCATATTAACTATTCGACTTATCAAAGATCCGTTTCATTTTTGAAAAAAGAACTCACTTTAGTGCTCGAAAAAGCAAAATTTGTATATTAATAATGAAATAAATAAATAGAATTCCTAAATAGATCGTATTTTGTGTACTGAAATATCTAAATTTATGCATACTCTATTTCCATGATTTTCTGTTTATCTAATTTTATGTTTTGCTCTTAGATTGTATATTTTTACCTTTCTTTATCTAACCTTATTTAAAATCAAGAGAAAAAATTAGTTGTATGAAGTGAGATAATTATTATGAGACATGAGTATAAATTTTCACCTAGAAGATGTTTTCTATAATTAATAAATTGTATTTCTTCTTGGAATTATGCTTATAAATATATTTAATTAAGTGCCCAAAAAAGTCATTTGCTATGTCCATCTACTTTCAGCATTCCTGCTTTTAGCAGCTTCTATAATTTGGTGCCAATCGCAGTGGAATACAGCATAACCCTGACATATGCTCATCATGACTAAGGCACATGTAATACCGTACCATAAACCGCCAAGACCTGCATTGAAAGAGAATGTTAAACAATACGCCATGGGGATACCAATGCAATAAAAGGCAAATAAGTTGATGTAACCACCAATCTTTTGACGACCTTGACCACGCAAACATCCAGCTGTTGACGCATTAAAAGCGTCAAATAATTGCATAAACGCCAGAATTGGTAGTGTTGATACAACCAATTCAACAACATCCGATTCACTTGAAAAAAGAGCGGCAATTTGCTTTTTGAATATAAAGATAATTAGCATATTCATGGAGGAACAAACGAAGGACAGTAGAAGAGAGACTTTACAGGTTATAATACAGCTCTTGTGCAATGAAGCTCCAATGAAGTTAGCAACTCTTGTACTGGAGGATACAGAAATGGAGAAAGGCACTTGATAAGCCAAGGACGCTATGGTGGACACAATAGACTGTGCTCCAAGAGGCGCTGTACCAATTCTTGAT
The DNA here is from genome assembly GCA_001039675.1 of Nakaseomyces delphensis CBS 2170. NCBI lineage: Eukaryota > Fungi > Ascomycota > Saccharomycetes > Saccharomycetales > Saccharomycetaceae > Nakaseomyces > Nakaseomyces delphensis. The sequence goes on from CAPT01000091.1 coordinate 1,225, forward strand.
GCAAAGATAGTTAAGATCTCAAAGCCAAGAAATTCTGCCTCAACCATAATGATACCAGGTAAAGCCAAACTAAACATTTTCCTCCAATTAAGAAAGAGTTGGTTTGGTTTAATTATACCTTCCCAACATTTTAATGGCCTCACTGGGTGATTTGTAAAGACGGTATAAAACAGAAGTCCTAATGCCATTGCCCAATAACTGATAGCTACTGAAGTTGGAGCGCCTAAGTAACCAATGCCAATTACCTTATTCCAAACCAACAGGTAATTAAGTAGCGCATTTAAGGGTGCGCAAATGACTAATACAATAGTTGATGCATGAAAAATCCCCTGACATTGTAAAAACCTTTTACCGCATTCAAAGAAAATGAAACCAGGTACCCCGATTGCTGTAATTTTCAGATAATCCGCTGCCAATTTACACAGCTCTCTTTCAGGTATCATTGAAGCCAGTATGGCATCTGACCAGAACCACCAGATATACATGACTGGTAATGATGCTAAGGTTGTGATGATAGCACATCTCTGTACTAATACACCAACCAAATAGTTATTACCAGCGCCGTATGCTTGAGAACAAAGTGTATCAAGACAGGTACATAAACCCTGAATAGCTGCTAGGCAAGTGATATTGGCCGTCATAGAACCTAATGTAACACCACCCAGTTCCTTCGTTCCCAAATGAGATACGGAAAAGATTGACGCCAGAGACAGAGAATTTTGAAGGATAAAAGTGAAAACCAAAGGAAATGCATTTACTGAAATAACTTGCAGTTCTCTTTTGACTGAGGTGTTTATTTCTTTGCCCGATTCAATAGCGTCTTCCCAAGCATTAATAATCTCTTCCTCCTCTTCTTCTTCTTCAATCTCTCCGTCACCTGTAAACGGTACCACTGATTCTTGCCCATCGTTAGCACCTGCTTGTGGACCAAACAAAAGCTCCCTTGGCGAAGGTATGCTCATCGACCGGCTTTGTCTTCTCGAATTGGAAATGTCCAACAATTTATTATCTATCAATAAATCCCTCTCTTCATCTAGAAGTTCTTTATCTATCGATTTCCGTCTTGGCAATGTACCGTAAACACCACCGCCACTTATCCTACTGGTCCTTTTGGCGTCATGCTCTCTTTGCAGAGTCCTTGAATTATTGGCATCCAGAAGTGAGTGATACTCGTCATTATATCTTTTTGAGGCCATACCATTTTGATTCACCTGTAAGCTCTCATAAGTCAATGGAGCGTTCTCATCTGTGCCTTTATCATTATGTGTAGGATCTGACTCCTCATCTATTATCCTATCAGCATCCTCTGGTGGGATATAATCTTGCGGAACATAAAGACCGCCTTTCCCAACACTGGTTGAATAAATTACTGAAGACTTTCTTTCATTATTGGTGAACTTAAATTGGTTCTGCATAGTCCGTAAAGGAATTATCAGGATCAGTCCGCAGAAAAAAAAAGTTGTAAAACTATCGAATATTTGACAGCAAATAACAACAAATTAATGCTTTTTAAAATAGTATCCAAATGCAACTTCGTTGCCCCAATATTAAATTCTAGGAGGAAATATATCACCTAGCGTATTGATATTCACAATTTCGTTATATTCCAAATTAAAGCAATACTGAGTTCTCTTTTGTATTTTTTAATCGAACGTGCCTGTCAATCTTTTAAAATTTAGAGTAAATCAAAAATAATAAATAAGAAAATAGTTTCCGATCGTGTAATGGTTGTAAATGAAACAGTTCATATAAAGCAAATGATCTATTGAACATCAATCTCCTGGAATCCTTGACCAGCATGCAAAGGGAGTTGCAAAAAAAAAGAAAAAAGAGGAGTACTTAACGATGGTCCGCACATTGTACAAGCACAGGAACCATATTCTCAATCACAATCCTATCGCACAAGCCCGAAATATTTTTGACAAAAATTTTTGGGCAGCCACATCTCAAGCCGTTAGAGATTATACGCACGTGTAAACCAGGATCATGTGATCAGACTCAGGTTCACTATACCACTATCTAATCTGAAGTTGACTATTCACATAACAAAATACCATGTTCTTAAATTAATCATTCCAGATATTTTATGTTGAACCTTGTACCTGAATCTTCTCCTGCGCTTGAGAGTTAGAGAAGTTTTTGTCCAATCTCTATTAGCCGCTAATCTTTGAAAATTTGAGATGAAACCTGAATCATAGTACAAAAAATATAGCAGTTTAACTCCATCCACGCATCATTTGATATTTGAATTGCTCCTCTTATTAATGGCTATCCTGTTCTCCACAATGGGCCCTCATAGCTTGTGTAGAGTGTTTAGACTCTGTACTATCATCACTGCTAAAACATTGTAAATATCACTTGACCCTGCAAACATGATCTGAGCAGATACCTTGAATTAATTGTGTTATATCGATTGTCTTTTCAAATACGCAGCGCTTTGAAATGTATTTTATCTGTGTCTTGAATCTGTTGTCCTGAATCTTGTCAGATCCCAGTTACGCGCCCAGGGCGAAATAACGCGCGATCGATCAACGCGTGCGGAAACCTGCGATGAGCTCCCAATAAACAATTGAGATAAACCAAAAAGCTGCAGTATAAAATAAACAATGTTTGCAATGCCAAGACAATAGTTGAAAAGAGAACCACTGGGGTAGAGAAACAATTGGTGGTGCGCGAGAATGAAAAGACAGGTACGTAAAACAGGGCCGAAACAGAAAAGTATCAATTCCTTCTTCTTTAAAGCGAACCGTCCCAGGAAAGCCACCGCGACAGGTGCTTCTACCCCTGCCAGCACCCAAGACAGGGTATTGACTCAAATATCAGAGGGCTCCATTACTAGGATAGCGTCTCGAACGTCGTCGGGATCACAAAGCCAGCTATTTCACTTCCAAGGTTCTTTTGATGAAGATACAAGCCCAGATGAGGAGTTAAGAAAACTATTAGCACCTACAGAGATTAACAATTTCAAGAAACCAAATTTATCCCTGCCTCTGGGTATGAGTAGGACTAGTTCCTCGTTGTCAGTATCACCAATAAAGCGGACTGTACCCAGTGATGAGGATGAGTTTAAAGAACCAACTGCTTTCCAGTTGCAAGAAACAACAAGACAAATTTCTATGGCTAGTACTATCGACTCCCGATCAATGTCACAGAAGCTTGGCGCAGGTGACCTCTCAGGGTTTTCTAGTTTGAGGACGCGGAAATTGAAGGCACCGCAGAGATCATCATCGAAGAATCAGAATCATTTACAATACGGTAAGCCATTACTTGCATTAACAAAGGAACAACAGGCCGTGGTAGACTATGTAGTTAAGAAGAAGATGAATATTTTTTACACTGGTAGTGCTGGTACTGGTAAATCCGTTATTCTACGGACAATAATCGACAAATTAAGTTCCATATATGGTAAGGAATCTATAGCCATCACTGCATCAACCGGTCTTGCCGCGAATACGATAGGTGGTTCAACATTACACAAATGGTCAAATTGTGGTATTGGTACGAAAACAGTAGATCATTTAGTAAGACAGATTCGAAGATACCACGATCAGTACGCGGTATGGAGACACACAAAAGTCTTGATCATTGACGAAATATCAATGCTAGACGGTCACTATTTAGACAAGCTAGAAGCGGTTGCTAGGCAACTCCGTAATAATGACAGACCGTTTGGTGGAATCCAACTTGTTTTAACTGGTGATTTCTTCCAATTACCACCTGTCTCAAAGAAAGATGGTGAAAATCCAGCTGTTTTCTGTTTTGACAGCAGCATGTGGAAGCGGTGTATTCAGAAGACCATTTTACTGACAAAGGTTTTCAGGCAGCAAGATAACGAGTTAGTCGATATTTTGAATGCTATAAGATACGATAATTTGGATTCATCCATGGTGAACCGTATACGATCACTACAAAGAGAAGTTATTTATCCTGATGGGATTGCACCCACAGAATTGTTTCCTACAAGAAGAGAGGTTGAACTATCAAACACACGGCAGTTGGAAAACCTACCAGGTGAGTCACGGGTATTCGAAAGTGTGGATGTTTCACCACCGAGTTTCCAAACTGTACTGGACAATGCAGTGATGGCTGAGAAAACATTAATTCTTAAAGAAAATGCTCAAGTAATGATGTTGAAGAACAAGCCGGAATCTGAGCTGTTTAATGGTTCCTTAGGGAGAGTACTGTTCTTCTCCACAGAGAAATTGATACGAAGAATGAAAGAACTCTATGGCAGCGCGCCACTAGACGACAACTTACTCGAGGATATGAGACTTGTGAGCCGAGCAATTGCTAGGCCTGATGTTGCAAGCAGCAAATGGTACTTGTCGGCCATCAATGAGAGGCCTCTAGAGCGATTCCACAAGTTACAAACCATAATTAACGAAGCGGTGACGACATCGTTCAAAGAACCAGTATTTCCTTATGTAAAATGGTCACTAAGCCATGGTCGCTACAACTGCGAATTGATGCTCCCCGAAAGATTTCCGGTTGACATTCCCGGTGACAAGATGGGCCTAGAGCGTAACCAACTTCCACTAATGCTCTGCTGGGCATTATCAATCCACAAAGCTCAGGGACAGACTATCCAAAGATTGAAGGTCGATTTGAAGAATATCTTCGAGGCCGGTCAAATTTACGTCGCATTGTCAAGAGCGGTGTCCATGGACAACCTGCAGGTCCTGAACTTCAACCCGAAGAAAATCAGCACGAACCCGCGCGTCAAGGAATTCTACAATACCCTCAACACCATAAACCCAAAAACCAACGGAGGCACAAACTAAACAGTAAAATACAAACAAGCGCCCGATATATGATAGTCGTAATAATATTTTGCTCACCTACTCCGCAGCAATGGTTCGGGCCACATCACTATATTTATCATTGGACACGTAAATCAGATGCTCAGCTCCGCAATTGTTACTTTTTGAGATTTCGCGTTCAGAAATCAACGTAGAGAGGCTGTTTACAGAAAGTGTAGGGAGGCGTAGCGACGATTTTTTTTTTGTTTCTGAAGAAAATTTATTAATAGAAGCTTTTGAGATGTAACTCTCAATTTTAAAGGCTTAGATCAGCATAATACTAAGTAACACATCGTGATCTGGGTTTTATTTGATTTTGAAGGAACTGAGAGATCTGTGGAACGGAGTATAGGGAGAAATAATTAATATAAAGAGACCTTATTTTCCAAACCTAACTTACTTGTGCGCCAATCGTTTACCGGGTTTATTTTATAAGGATAAACACTAGGGTAGAGTCTAAAAAAAAAGGAACTAATAAGTTTAAAAATAAACAACTAGAACAATGGATGTTGAAAGGAGTACGTTCAAGGTTTTCAACCAGGATTTCACTATAGACAAGAGGTTTCAACTCATCAAGGAGATTGGGCATGGTGCATACGGTATAGTGTGTTCTGCGAGGTTCACAGAAGCAAGTGAAGATACCACTGTGGCGATTAAAAAAGTTACTAATATATTCTCTAAAACTTTGCTCTGTAAGCGTTCGCTGCGAGAATTGAAGCTGTTGAGACATTTTAGAGGTCATAAGAACATTACTTGTTTATACGACATGGATATTGTGTTCTATCCCGACGGTTCCATAAACGGATTATACCTATATGAAGAATTGATGGAATGTGACATGCATCAAATTATCAAATCGGGTCAGGCGCTGACAGATGCGCATTACCAGAGTTTCACGTACCAGATACTTTGTGGTTTGAAATACATCCATTCTGCTGATGTCTTACATCGTGATTTGAAGCCAGGAAACTTGTTGGTAAATGCCGATTGTCAGTTGAAAATTTGTGATTTCGGTCTGGCCAGAGGGTACAGTGAAAACCCGGAAGAGAATAACCAATTCCTGACTGAATATGTGGCAACAAGATGGTACCGTGCACCCGAAATCATGCTAAGTTATCAGGGTTATACAAAAGCTATTGATGTGTGGTCTACAGGTTGTATTCTGGCTGAATTTTTGGGGGGTAAGCCAATTTTTAAAGGTAAGGACTATGTGGATCAACTCAACAGGATCTTGCAGATACTAGGTACTCCACCAGACGAGACCTTAATGAGAGTAGGATCGAAGAATGTCCAAGATTACATATATCAACTTGGCTATATCCAAAAAGTACCGTTTTCTGAACTTTATCCAAATGCGAACCCGGATGCGCTCGATCTAGTGGAGAAAATGCTAGCATTTGACCCACAAGAGAGAATAACAGTTGATGAGGCATTGGAACATCCTTATTTGTCCATATGGCATGACGCCGCAGATGAACCGGTCTGTAACGAAAAGTTTGAATTCAGCTTTGAGAGCGTGAGTGAAATGGAGGACCTCAAACGTATGGTCATCGATGAAGTCCAAAGCTTCAGAGAATTTGTAAGGCAGCCATTACTCGAAGATCAGATAAAAGAAGAAACACAACGAGAGAGAGAGGAAACTTATCAAATGTCAGGCTCCTCTATTTCTTCCCCGGAGGAATTACAACAACAGACATCCCATAATATTCTTCAGGAACCCGAGTATTTAACACAAACACCAACTCAAGGGTCAAGTATCCCAGCACACTTACAGGATTCATTTGTCGGCATTCATTCGGAAAATTTACCCAAACACGACACGGACTTCCCTCCTAGACCGCAGGAAAATATCATGGCATCACCGCTTGGTTTACAGTCAGCGTCAGACAGTCATTCCGTTGCTGATGGCGAGTCTCTACTGGATCTAGAAAGAGAATTAGAGTTTGGTCTGGATAGACGTTACCTGTAATTGTTTTAACCCAAACCCAATAAGACAGTTACAACGGATGAGATACAATAGAATCAGCAATTTTTTTTTTTTAGATTTTTTATTTTTTGTAAAAACTTAGAAATTAATATAATCTCTAACTTTTCTTTGTTTGTGCTATTGGACCAGATAGGCCTACATTTTTCAGCCATAAGAGAGCTAGTTCTACTTAATGATCACAGAAATATGAGATTACTTTAACAGCAACATAAAATATTTTGGATCACATGCTCCTGAGTGATATAAAGAGTCAGTTGGTTTTTTAGTCATAAAAGACTGGGAATTCTTCATGGGTTCATCTAACTGAGTGGTTCTAATTGAGCACCCAGATACTGCAATATTATGCTTCAAATGTTAAAGGTTCCATTTAAACAGGTAAATGTCTTCAGCGAGAGACCCTACAAGGGAAATCCTGTTGCGGTGATAAACTGTATGGACCTTAATGAATCTGATATTAGCGACGAGGAAATGCAAAGTGTAGCCAACTGGACTAATTTGTCAGAAACCACTTTCCTTTTCAAAAGTGACAACAACAAGGCTGACTACAAGGTCCGAATCTTTACTCCAGTGAGTGAATTACCGTTCGCTGGCCATCCAACGATTGGTACTTGTAAAGCCTACTTAGATTTTGTTGGCAAGACTATTGAGGATAAGTACACTGTTGTTCAGGAATGTAAGCTTGGTCTTGTTAGCATTACAATAGACAATGGTTTAGTGTCCTTTACAGCTCCATCAGTTGTGCCCTCAGAATTGACCGATGAGAATATCGCTGACTATGAATCCGTTCTTGGCGCCCCTCCGACACATAGACCACAAATGATCAACTCAGGCCCATTCTGGGTGGTCTACTTGGTCAAGGATGCTGAAACCTGTTACAATCTGAATCCGCAATTTCAAAAACTGAAGGACTTTAATATCAAGAACGACCACTCTGGTATCATTGTCGCTGGCCCACGTGATGGTGACTTCAAGAATAACAACTATGAGATGAGGGCATTCGTCCCAGCACTAAACGTGCCAGAAGACCCAGTTTGTGGAAGTGGTGCGGCTGCATTTATTGGTCATTTACAAGAGACATTTAAGTACACAAACACCATCAAAGTAGACATCACGGAGGGCGGTAGAATGAACAGAGATGGCCATATTGTCTGCGAAATCATCCCCAGGGGTGATAAGACCGACTACAAAGTAGGGGGTGTTCCAGTAACCGTTATAAGCGGCGAAATAACGTTGAGAAATTAAAGCCACTTAAATTAGAAACAGAGATAATATGCACATCAGATCTAGAATCATATAGTATTATAGCCTTAAAATGGGAATATATAACGTATCTGATGATATTAGGGATCTGCTTTTCCCCTTATTGAGGGGCTGTTAACAGTTCGGGGCAGATCTCTAAAGATCATATATAAACGGAGCACTTTCTGATCGTCCCCTCGACTCCTAGCCTAGTTAATTGTTTCTGGATCACAGGAACCAGAGGATACTATAGTCTTTCTAAGAGGGGAGAACTTAGTATAAAAAACAATCAAAATAAAAAGCAAAATCAAAAGTTGGCTCCTAGGAATCATCGATATGGAGGATACAGAACGTATCGGAGATCAAGCATTCTATGGCCGCAAGCGTGTTTTCATGGATCGCGTACTAAAGTGTGCTATTGTACTAGCGATTCTTGTCTGGGGGAGTGTGTTGCTGATTAGAACTGCGTTTGGGTATCACCACGGTAACGATGTGCCAAGGGGAGGTAAATCACCATCAAACACCACTCGTGACGGGTTACAGAAGATCAACTTTGAGTCTATCAGGAATGGGACTTTCAAACCTGTTCGACACGAGATTCAATGGCTGAAGAGCGATGAGGCTGAAGATAAGGGTCTATACGCCACAACAATTGATGATAGGTTCGTAATTAAATCTGTATTGGATTCCGAGTACGAGAAAGTATTGCTAAAGGAGAAAAGTTTTGAAATTGAAGGAAAAAATTACACAGTGGATGAAGTTTTTACCTCACCAGATTTATCGAAACTGTTGATTAGAACAGAAACTATCAAGAATTGGAGACACTCCAAAGTGGGAACGTTTTTCTTGTACGAGACGAATCAAGGTAAGTTCACTCAGGTCGGTACTAAAATTTCGTTGGCCATATGGTCTCCTAACTCTAAAGATATCGCTTACGTCCAAGACAATAACATATACATTTGGTCAACTAATTCCAGAGAAACGACCATAGTTACTGAGGACGGTGACGAGAATATTTTTAATGGTAGACCTGACTGGGTCTATGAGGAGGAGGTTTTTTCAAATGACAGGGCTATGTGGTGGTCACCGGACGGTAAGAACTTAGCCTTCCTGAAGATCGATGAGACCAAGGTAGGAGAATTTACTATCCCATATTATGTCCAAAAGGAAACCGATGTGTACCCTGAGATGAGGGCCATCAAGTACCCAAAGAGCGGCACTTCGAATCCTTCTGTAGATTTGTGGATGTATGAGTGCGGTCAAGATTCTATATATCCACTTAATATTAGCACTCATCACGATAGTACCTCTACTTTAATTACAGAGGTTACTTGGATTACTACCTCTACTTTGGTCACCAAATTTTCCGACAGGTCTTCTGATGTTAGATCTGTATTGCATTTCGATGTTATTTCTAAGCATCCGAAACTGGCCAGAAAGGAACCAGCCGACGACGGTTGGTGGGAGGTGACTCATAACACTTTACCGATATTGAAGAATGAAGATAATGGTATCATCGAAGATGGTTATGTAGACCTAACTAATGTCGAAGGTTATAACCACCTTGTTTACTTCAGTCCAGCAGATTCCAAAAATCCGCAGGTCCTGACCCAGGGTGAATGGGAAGTCATAGATGGTTCCCTCGCATTCCATGCTGAGACAGGCAGAATCTATTTCATCGCAACAAAGGAAAATGGTAGCACGGAGAGACATTTATATTACGTGAATATCAACAAGCCAAGAGATATACATCCAGTTACTGACCAGTCTGCAAGGGGTGTTTACACAGCTTCTTTCTCTGCAAAGGCAAGGTTTGTATTATTGTCATATGATGGTCCTGATGTTCCATACCAAAAGATTGTTGATCTGGGGGATAATATAAGAGAAGAAAAAAAACATGGTAATATCTGTGGTAAGACTCTGTACTACCTGGAGGAGAATAAGAAGCTAAAGGAGAACATGAAAGGCTTTAGTAGGCCAAAAAAGACATACCAGGAATTAAATCTTGGAAAAGATGAAAATGGTGAAAACATTATTGTAAATTCATACGAGATTCTGCCTTACGATTTTAACCCTAAGCTGAAGAATGAGTATCCTGTTTTCTTCTTCGCTTATGGTGGTCCAAACTCTCAACAATGCATAGAGAGATTCTCTGTTGGTTTTGATGAGGTCATCTCTGGTCAATTGAATGCTATTCTTGTTGTTGTAGATGGTCGTGGGACAGGTTTCAAAGGCCGTAGATTCAGATCTGTTGTACGTGACAACCTTGGTGATTTAGAGGCAGAGGACCAAATCAGAGCTGCCAAATTCTACAAGTCTAAACCATATGTTAACTCTGACAAAATATCATTGTGGGGATGGTCGTATGGCGGTTACCTGACCTTGAAGACCTTGGAGAAAGATGAAGGCCAGAATTTCAAGTTTGGCATTTCTGTGGCACCAGTAACAGACTGGAGATTATACGACAGTGTGTATATCGAGAGGTACATGCATACTCCACAAGAAAACCCAGAAGGGTATGCAAACTCCAGTGTTCACAACATCGAGGCCCTGTCCAAAAGCAGAAGGTTCATGATCCTGCACGGCACGGGCGACGATAACGTTCACTTTCAACACACTTTGAAATTACTTGACAAGCTGAACCTAAAGGGTGTTGAAAACTACGATATCCATGTATTCCCAGATTCTGACCACGCCATCAGGTACCACAACGCCAACGATATGATTTATAACAGGATCTTCGCCTGGACTCAGAGAGCATTTGACGGTTACTACGACTAGCCTCTGAAACCGCCACGTAAAAGTTGAAAAAAAAAAAAAAGCATTAATGCATAAAATCAAAAAGCTACGTATAATTCAATATACTTAGATCTTAAAATACTCTTCTTTTAAATTAAATATTCAATATAGTCAGAAACTATTTGGGTTATGTTATCGATATCACGTGATAAATTACCCGCCCGATGGGGGGACTTCTATCAGATTTTTCTCTAAGCTTGGAGGGCAACGAGGTGGCAAACCCCCCCTCTGAACAAAGAATTCAAGTGTCCTGGTAAGTGGCGGTTAAGAAAGTATAAATCTTGACATCTGGGGATAGAGTACTCCTTGAACAGCGTATATAAACTATCATAACGTTGCGATTGAGGTCAAGCAAATAAAGAAGACGAATAATTTGCACCATTTTTCTACTTTGAGACCCTTTTTTCTCCCGCAGGATAATCTACATACATACAGAGAGCCATGGCTATTGAGGAGCGGAAGAATCTGGAAACTGAAGAGACCCTTAAACAAGAAACCGATACCAAGGATAAAAGTAAGAAAAGTGAGGATGAGGAGGAGCTTTCTGAGGAGGATCAGAAGCTCAAAAGTGATTTGGAATTGTTAGTGCAGAGACTTTTGGAGGATGACAGCACATTGTATGAGACGTGCTTGAACCAGTTGAAGGACTTTATCAAGAACTCTACGAGCTCTATGACTGCAGTTCCTAAGCCATTGAAGTTTCTGCGTCCTTTCTACCCAGAATTGTGCCAAGTTTACGATAAATGGGTTGACAAGGTGCAAAAGTCGTCAATGGCTGATATGTTGTCTGTTCTTGCTATGACCTATTCTGATACACACCACCATGATTCGCTTAAATACAGAATGCTCTCGGATACATCTAACATCGAGAGCTGGGGTCACGAATATGTGCGTCACTTAGCTTTGGAGATTGGCGAAGTGTACAATGAACAAGTGGAAAAGGAGGCAGAAGAGAACGGAACATCAGTAGAATCTTCTCCACAACCTCAGCTTGCATTTGAATTTTCGAAAGAGGAAATTTTACAGTTATCATTGGAAATCATACCTTATTTCATGAAACATAACGGCGAAGAGGATGCTGTGGACTTATTACTGGAGATAGAAGCGATTGAAAAGTTACCCCAGTTTGTTGACGAAAACACGTATAAAAGAGTTTGTCAGTACATTGTGGCATGTGTTCCACTATTGCCACCACCTGAGGATATCGCATTTTTACAAACGGCATATTCCATTTATCTATCTGAATCTCAACTTCCAGAAGCGCTGTCATTGGCAATTAGATTAGGCAACGAAACTATGATTAGATCTGTCTTTGATGCAACCTCTGATCGAATAGTCCATCAACAACTGGCTTACATACTTGCAGCTCAGGGTGTTCCATTTGAACATGCGGATTTACAAGAAATTATTGGTAACACAAAACTTTCTGAGCATTTCTTATACCTAGCAAAAGAATTGAACCTATTAGCTCCTAAAGTTCCGGAAGATATCTATAAGAGTCATTTAGATAGCTCGAAATCTGTCTTCAGTAGCGCTGGCCTGGATTCTGCACAACAAAACTTGGCTACGTCTTTTGTGAACGCCTTTTTAAACCTTGGTTACTGTAATGATAAAATGATAGTGGACAACGATAACTGGGTCTACAAGACTAAAGGCGATGGTATGACCTCTGCAGTGGCTAGTATCGGCGCTATCCACCAATGGGATATTGACGGATTACAGCAGCTGGATAAGTACTTATATGTGGACGAACCTGAGGTCAAGGCTGGTGGTTTGCTAGGTATTGGTATTGCATCAACCGGTGTTCATCACGATGTCGAACCGGCATTACTTTTGCTACAAGAATATATTAACCATTCAGATACAAAGATTAGTACAGCTGCTATTCTCGGTATCGGTATCGCGTTCGCTGGTAGTAAGAATGATGAAGTTTTAGGCTTGTTGTTACCAATTGTCTCAAACACTGAAAACTCTTTGGAACTAACCGCCATTGCAGCACTTGCATTATCACATATTTTTGTTGGTACCTGTAACGGTGACATCACTGCCTCCATCATGGACAACTTTCTTGAAAGGACGCCACTGGAACTAAAATCAGAATGGGCAAGATTTTTGGCATTGTCCTTAGGTCTGTTGTACTTAGGACAAGGTGAACATGTTGATGATGTTTTAGAAACTATCAATGCTATTGAGCATCCAATGACCTCCGCAATTGAAGTACTGATTAGCTCTTGCGCATATACTGCGACTGGTGATGTTTTATTAGTACAAGATTTATTACATAGATTGACTCCTAAATCTGTCAAGTCTGATGATGATGAGGAAGAAGATGCTGATGAACTGAGTCAAGAAGAAATGAATGGTATCAATGCCTTCCTGGGTAAGAAGGAAGATGAACAAGTAGCAACAGAGACAGCGGAGAATGAAGAAAATGCAGAGCAATCAAAGAATAAGCAAGAAGGCGAAACTATGGAAACTGATGATAATGCGGACGCAGAAGAAAAATCGGTTAAGAAGGAAGAGGAAGAAGAGGACTCAACTAAAGAAGATGGTGAAGAAGAGGGTGATGAGAAGGAACCAGAAATCACAGATGAACTTACATACGCAGTGCTAGGTATTGCGTTGATTACTATGGGCGAAGAGATTGGCAAGGAAATGTCACTTCGTCATTTTGGCCATCTGATGCATTATGGTAATGAACACATTCGTCGTATGGTACCACTTGCGATGGGTCTAGTTTCTGTTGCTGATCCACAGATGAAGATTTTCGATACCTTAACCAGGTTTTCCCATGATCCAGATTTGGATGTTTCTATGAACTCTATCTTTGCTATGGGTCTGTGCGGTATTGGTACCAATAACGCCAGATTAGCGCAGTTGCTAAGACAATTGGCTAGTTATTACTCTAGAGAACAAGATGCTCTATTTATCACAAGATTAGCGCAAGGTTTAGTACACTTAGGTAAGGGTACTATGACCATGGATATCTTTAACGATGCACACGTATTGAATAAAATTTCGCTAGCATCTCTTCTGACAGTTTTGGTAGGTCTAATATCGCCAACATTCATGCTAAAACACCACCAACTATTCTACATGCTAAATAGCGGTATTAGACCTAAATTCATTATTACATTAAATGAGGAAGGGGAACCAATCAAGGTTAATGTTCGTATTGGTCAAGCTGTCGAGACTGTTGGTCAAGCGGGTAAACCTAAGACAATAACCGGCTGGATCACACAATCTACCCCTGTATTATTAGGTCATGGTGAAAGAGCAGAACTTGAAAATGACGAATACATTAGTTACACAAGCAATATTGAAGGCATTGTCATTCTAAGGAAGAACCCAGACTTCCAAGAAGAGGAAATGTAGCATTTGAATCACGAATAATGTAGGAGAATTCAAACTTTAATATTTGTATAGTAAAAGTATATAAGACAAAATGATCATATATTACATTAAATTTTATGGAATCGCGTAGTGACAAATATGAGTATAAGAGATTATAAAACATATATAGTTCGCACTGCTTTTAGAGTTTAAGGTTCAATCATGAACGCTAAACTTTCTCTCTCCTTTCCAGGACCGCACCTGGATTATGCAGTCTATGTTAACAAATAAGTAAAATTGAAAATGAATTTGGACACCAATTATTCCCCTCTTAGTGTGCCGTTTATACAGTAATTCCCACTATTGAAAATCGGCTGCCTTACCTGCCATTAAAAGACCTACGATCAAACCCAGTAGACCTAGTATAGAACCGAAAATTTCTATGACCAAGATTTTAACAAAAAGGGAGGAATCTGCAGCATCTGCTACTGCCGCTGTCGCACCAGTGATTCCAACCGATACACCACAAACAAGGTTTGATACACCAACTGTGATACCTGCCCAAAATAAGGAGTAACCAGTGTACAGGTTTGATTTAGAATAGAGATTTTCCTTCGATGAAACTGTAAGCTTTGATGAGAAAACAATAGCCATGATCAGCCCGTATATAGCCACCACTTCGCAAAAAATAATAGAAATCAAGTTCTTTGTAGTAATTCTTGGTGCGCGAACACCGGCTCCTACCATAGAGGCACCGGTAATAAATATACCCCACGCAGCTCCCACCACACTCAGACCAATGCAACAGGCAATACCCAGATTGGCCCACATATAAGGCGATGTGCGCGACAGAAACCTGCCAAAATCTATATCTGAACCGCGTCCCGTAAGCATTTTATACAGACCATAACACACAACTACAAACAGTACAAGGTACCAAAAGTAGCGTCTGTAATTTATCTTGCCAACCAAGGCATCCGAAGTTTTCGACATCCCTTAAAAGTGTTTTTTTGTCCTCTTCTCTTAACTCCACCAATTGGTAACACAAACAAAATATCAGTAATGCAACACAATCCACAATGAAAACCTGTCTTCTGGGTTTATTTATTAATTCCAACTGTAGCCCATCCTTTAAGCAACTCCTTCTCTTTTTATTTTTTTTCCTTTTAACCAGAGGCTACAGAGTTAGTGGTATGTGATATATCGTACAAAAGTATAGAATAAATCAATACGTATAATACAGAATATTTGAAATTAAATAAAAGAGCTCAAGTTGGACCACCCTGATACCAATTAACCTGTTGATTAGCTTTTAAATCAATTGAAATAATTTTTAAAAATTTTAAGCTGTGGAATTTACGTCCAAGAAAAGGTTTATTTGCGTGTTTTTACTACTCGAATGAAACTAGTTCAATAATAATTATTCACGCTGCAAATATTATTGAACTAGTTTATAAAACAACACGATGGGATATTTTTATCGTTAAATATTTTATTGGCTAACTAGAAATAACAGAATGATGAGAATTATATCTTCTGTTTCCCAATAATACTGAGCTCAATATCATAAAAATAGTGTAATTGTTTTTTAAAAATTATATTAATAACGTTATTGACTTTAAATTTTACTTCATATAATTATATAGTGAATATACGTTTGTTCGTGTTGTTTATAAAATTGATAAATACCTAGAGATGTATTTTCCGCAGCTTATATTTTCTGATGAGAATTCATCAATGACCAGAAAAACATTAGAATATAATTAAAAATATCAATCTCTTGTGTTGAAAATCAAAAAAAACAAGACCCAAATCATCCTAAATAATGTAAATAAAAAGACAATCATGTTAGTTCGTACCTTCTTTTCTATTGGAGAGTATATGCGACATAAAGATTAAATAACTGTTTGGATCCCTTTACAAAAATGAGAAGTTACCATGGGGGAATTCCGCGAATGGTATTTTGCCTACAATTGTTCAACAGTAACACCATCATAAGCTGGTTCTAACAATCTCCAAGTACACTTGACGTTCTTCTTATGGAAACCATTAATGATCTCCGTAGCGAT
Organism: Nakaseomyces delphensis CBS 2170; assembly: GCA_001039675.1. Taxonomy (NCBI): domain Eukaryota; kingdom Fungi; phylum Ascomycota; class Saccharomycetes; order Saccharomycetales; family Saccharomycetaceae; genus Nakaseomyces; species Nakaseomyces delphensis. The sequence goes on from CAPT01000091.1 coordinate 17,451, forward strand.
ATCGTCAAAGTTCTCAGTAGCCAGAGCCAAGATGGTTGGACCTGCACCGGACAGACAAATACCCAATAGACCAGGATATGCCGTTGGGGTGACACTGTTTAGAATCTCAGTTAGGCCTGGGATCAAAGTCTTTCTGTAAGGTTGGTGGACACGGTCTTGCATAGCTGGGTAGATCAGCTTGGCGTCTGGTGGGTCTAATGTCAACGCTGTGGTCAACACAGCCAATCTTTGTAAATTAAAAACCAAATCTTGGGTTGTGTAGGCCTTTGGCAAAACACCACGGGAGTCAGCCGTGGATAGTTCAAATTGTGGGATAATAGCAATACATTTAATGGCAGGGTTCCATTTGTATTGAACGTGCCTACCGATATCTACTGGAGGCAATGGTGGCACCAAACCAGTGTCTTCACCACCAGATGGCTCAGGTAAGACCTCACTTAGAGGAATCTCACGACGTTCAACCTCTTGGGCTGTCAAGTCTCTTAGGAAGGAACCACAGAATCCACCCATCATGGCAGCGGTGATGTTATCTGGGTGTCTTTCGATCATTAGACAGTAGTCCAACATACGTTGACGATCGAAACCCAACTGGCCGACCTCATTACCTAGCATAACACCAGCGACTACGGCGGCGCCGGATGAACCAAGACCACGTCCCAATGGGATCGGGTTATTGATATGGATCTTGGTACCGCTTGGGAAAGTACGGATACCGTTGCAACGAAGAACATACAAGGCTGTCCTGGTAATCAAATTGCTATCAGAACGCAATGGGACGCTGTCAAAACCCTCGCTGTCCTCGGTGTAGCTTAATTTACAGTTGTTATTATCGTCATTTGTCTCTGGTGCATTGGATGGGTCAATATGGACATCAAGCTCGAGGTAAAGGTTCAAACCGACGCCCAAAACGTCGTAACCTGGGCCAATATTAGCTGATGAGGCAGGGACCTTGATTTTGAAGTGGCGTGCCATAACTATCCTCGTTATCTTGCTGGAGCTTCAGAGAGACTTCGTTAAAATACCAAACCGAATCAATTGCGATGAGTACGATTTCACAATTTTTTTTTTCATTATTCGCAATTGAAAAAAAAAATTAAATCATAAAAAAATTTTGTACAGTTGATAAGAATGACTGAATTATTTTGAATAAGAGTCACAGAATAAGGAACTAAGTCAATCAAAGGTGATGTTAAGGGGAGTTAAGAATGCTGCTGTTAAACTGGGCAAATTAAAGAACGGTCTAAGGGTCGCAACAGTGGAAACAGCAGGTCATTTTTCCGCGTTGGGGCTCTATGTCAATGGTGGGTCTCGTTGGGAGACCTCTGAATTGAAAGGATGTACACATCTGTTAGATCGTTTGGCCTTTAAGTCTAGCGCTCATGTTGATGCCAGATCGATGATGGAGACTTTGGAGCTTCTTGGAGGCAATTACCAATGTACCTCTAGTAGGGAGTCTATTATGTACCAGGCCTCTGTGTTTAATAGAGATGTCGAGAAGATGCTCAGTTTGCTTTCTGAAACAGTAAGATACCCTCTTATTACGGAAACAGAGCTACAGGAGCAGAAACACACTGCGCAGTATGAGATAGACGGCATATGGACCAAACCAGATCTGATTTTACCTGAATTACTACACAATACAGCCTACTCTGGGGAAACTTTGGGCTCTCCACTAATATGTCCTCGAGAGCTGCTTCCAGCCATCTCAAGAAAAAGCTTGGCCGATTACAGATCAAAATTCTATACACCAGAGAACGTGGTTGCGGCCTTCGTTAGTCAGCCACACGAGAAATCAATGGAACTTGCAGAGAAATACTTTGGAGATTGGGCTCCAGGGCAATACAAGAATGAAAAGATTCCAGCACACTACACAGGTGGTGAGTCATGTATCCCAGCTCCACCAGTCTTTGGTAATATGCCAGAATTAATGCACATACAAATTGGATTCGAGGGTCTTCCAATTGACCACCCAGACATATACGCATTAGCAACATTACAAACGTTACTAGGAGGTGGTGGATCCTTCAGTGCAGGCGGCCCAGGTAAAGGTATGTATTCAAGACTGTATACGCATGTCTTGAACCAGTACTACTTTGTAGAAAATTGTGTATCGTTTAACCACGCGTACTCTGATTCAGGTATTTTTGGTATCTCGTTATCATGTGTTCCTCAGGCTGCTCCGCAAGCTGCAGAAGTTATTGCGCAACAATTCTACAACTGCTTTGCAAATGATGCTTTAAAGTTAACGAATACGGAAGTTGAAAGAGCTAAAAACCAATTAAAATCCTCTCTATTAATGAACTTAGAATCCAAACTTGTTGAATTGGAGGATATGGGTAGACAAGTCTTAATAAACGGGAAAAAGATACCGGTTTTGGAAATGGTTTCAAAAATTGAACAACTTAAAACTACAGATATACAAAATGTAGCAGAAAGGGTGTTTACAGGGAAAGTTTCTAACCCTGGTAAAGGTACTGGGAAACCAACTATTGTCATGCAAGGTGATAGAGATGCATTTGGCGAGGTAGAATCAGTATTAAATCACTATGGTTTAGGTTCCGGCAACATAGATATAAAATCAGCGAAAAAGAATAATGGTAAATGGTTCTAAACAACAACCGAGACCTATATGCACTCTGACCATAGCATATATCAGATAATACGTCTTAGAACTTAAATGATCACTTGTATATATATATATGTCTAAATCTAAATAGTTTGTAATCCATTCTATTCGTTTCCAGGAATAAAACACATTTTTGGTCATAAAATAATAAGCTATAGTCCTATATAAAAAAAAATTGAATATATATGGAGAAAAAATCGACATGACTCAAGATTGAACCATCACTTCATCATCTTGGTGGAGATTAACTCCATTATTAGCGGCGCCGGTGACCACCTGATAACGCTGTTTCCAAAGCATGATTTCCTTTTCCATCTCATTGACCTTATCTTGGTATTCCATGTTTTCTCTAACAACCTTTTTCATGTCTGTCTCTTGCTGCGATATGTATTTCTCTAGTTGATGCATTTGGTCGTTATACTTCAAGACGGACTCTTCAAACTTGCTACGATCCTCGTTAGCGATTTCGATTACGTCGGCTTGAGATGAGTTTTTATTTTGCAAATCCTCAATAACACGTTCTAACGCCTTATTATTTTTCATTTCTTCGTATTTCAAGTCTCTCTCATTATTTAATAGCATTTCAAGTTCTTGGATCTTTTTCATCCAAGAATCCTTATTGGAGTTGTCAGAGAGTCTCCTATCCAAGTCCTCTATTGTTTCTTGGAGTTGCGAATTAGTCTTCTTTAATGACTTAATCTCTTCAAAATATTCTATATTTTTTTGTTTTTCGTTATCATATTTTTCTTTAAAATCAAATAGCTGAGATTGTAAAGTACTTACAAATTCTTCATTACGATCGTTTTGCTCTGCTTGTAATCTCAGAGTATCTTCAAGCAAACGCAATTTTTCTGACAGATCTGCATTTTCTTTAACAGCAGAATTTAATTGATCAGTAGATTCATTTAACTGAGATTTTAATCTTTCAACTTCAGAATGAAGTATTTCGTTTTCATGGTGCAAGTCACTAACATTATTTTCTAGTTTTAATATTTCGGAACCCTTATCAATGAGCTGCTGGTTAAGATCAGTAACAGTAGCAATTGAAGTATCACGTTCACCACCAAAAACTTCGACTAAACCTGCGTAATGTTGGGATTGTTTCAAAAGGTCTTGTATTTTGGCCTCAGAATCATTATTGAGTGTCTCTAGCTTGTACTTTAAAGTTGAAATCTCCTTCATATATTCGACCTCTGCCTTTGCACCCTTGTCTAATTCATCTTTCAGTCTATTAATTTCACTGGTGTACCTTGTAACATCAAGAGTGGAACTTAGCCTATCCTTATAGTGATTAACATCTTCCTCCACCAATCTACTTTTATCCTGAGCTCGTTTTAACTCAAGAATCGTTTCCTGCAATTGCATATCAATATCGTTCCTTTCTGATTCAGTTTCCCATAGCAATTTATCCTTTTGTTTCACTGTTGCTTTGAGCTTTTCAATGACAGCCGACATCCCCTTAATATCATCTTCCGCTTGCTTAATGGCATGAGTGTAGTCCCGTAATTGAGACTCGTTTGCATTCAAGTCTGCTAAGCATTCGTCAAATTGTTGCTTTTGTTGACGTAAATTGGAGGATAGCATTTCCTTTTGTTTTTCAGTAGATCTGAGGTCGGATTGAACCCGCTCTAATTGCTCTTGTAACATAATCTCTTTAACACTGCCCTGCTTAATCTCATGTTTCAGAGAGGCACAGACACTATCAAATTCATTGAGTTTCTCCTGTAACTTGAAGTTCTCAAGTTTTAAAAAACGCAATTCCTCCTCGTACCTGGTAACGCTATCTTTATTTGTAAAAATCTCTCCACTAGGTAAGTTTGTGCGGTCTTTCAAAGGCAAGCAACGAAGCTTGTTCTCTAGTGCCTTTACATGCTCTTCACTAGCTTCATACTTTATCTTATATATATCTGAAGATGACTCTGAGGCTTGAATTTTTCCAAATTTAGCATGTAAGGCCGTTATCGCTGCTTCTGCATCTTTATGGGCCTTTGATTCAATGGCAAGCTGTCTCTTTAAATGTTCCACTTCTAGGAGAACTTTCTCTGTATTAGCTTCCGATACTGTAATTTCTTTAAGTTCATCCTCTATGTTGATATCGATATTCTTTTCAGTAACCAGTTGTTTCAATTTCTTTAAATGTGCTCTGGCCGTTTGTGATTCAAACGAAGCCGATGCTAGACGTGTCTCAGTAAACCTTAGCCTTGATATTAAGCTTTTATTTTCATCAATCATATTTTCAAGATTTTTAGTTTGAATATCTAATTCTGCTTTAAGTGAGAAATATTTGTCATCTACAGGGTCTTTAGATATATCCCTTTTCTCCGGAGAGCTAGTTATTTGACTATTAACTAATCTCTGATTCAAAAATCTATTCAATGACTTTTCTTCGTCAAGCTGTTTTCTTAATGTCATAAGATCAACTTCGTGATCATTAGATTTAACCTCAAGTTTTTTATTCTTTAAGTTTTCATAGTTAATCTTAAGTTCGGAATAGGCTCTCTTTGTTTGAGATAGGTCAGAAGTCAATGCACCTAATTGTTCTTCCAAACTTTGGTTTTCTATAGCCAGTTTATTTTTTCCATTGGATAGTTCAGTAACGTCATTTTGATATCTAGAGTATTTTTCTTTCAGTCTGGCAATTTCTTTTTCTTTACTTTGAGACAAATAATCTAAGTCTGTGTATGCCCTCTTTGACTTCTCTAGCTGTTCTTTGAGATCATTATTTTCAGTTATGAGCGCCTTCAACTTATTCATAGCAATATTACAGTTCTTCTCTAACGTTTCTAACTTAATATTAAGATCTTTATTAGAAAATTTCGCCTCATTCTCTAATCTAGCTATATCTTGGTCTTTCTTCAGAACCTTTTTGGATAATTCATCTAATTGTAACTTTAATCGGTCCTTTTCCTTACTCAACGATTCAGATTCCTCAGAGTTAGAAACTATAGTCTTCCTAATATGTTCTTTTTCTTTTGAAAGCGTCTGCAACTTGTCATTCAAATCCAAGAGGTCTTTCTCCTTTTGTTGAACTTTCTCATTATACTGTTGCACTAATACCTCCAGCTCTTTAATTTTATTATGTAGAATTACATTTTTCGAATCTGATTCCTCCTTTAGATTTCTCAACTCTATTAATTTATTATCATGTAATGACTGCTTCTTTTTAAAAGTTTCTAGAAGGAGTTCGTTTCTCTTTAATTTATCTTGTTCAATTTCTAGAAGATTTCTCACATCATTTAATTCATTAGTTATAGTAGAATTTTTAACTGCGAACACCTTTTTCTCAGATTCGATACCTTCAATCTTTTCTTCCAATTCTTTTACTTTCTGGTGAAACTTCTTAGATTGTACAACATCACTAGAGTTTGTCAGAAGTGGTTTAATTTTCATGTATAAATTGAACCACGGATCGTTCGATAATTCATTGTATTTACGGAATGTCTCACCAACAATTTTTGATGCCTGCGTCATTCTAATTTCTTTCGTTATGACGTTCCTCTTTAACCAGCCTCTAACAACTGCACTAAAATGAGTAGAAATCTCATTCAAAATATCTGCCTTTTTGGATTCTAACTCAGCCAAAATACCTGCCTTGAAGAAAAGCTTTGAAGTACCCACTTTATACGTTGTAGGATCCAGGTTTAATTCTGAAACTAGTAATTGAGAGTTTTGTTTATAGTTTATCGTTTCATTCACCATCATTTTCTGAGAGTGCTGTGATAATATTCTATAGCTCTCAAAAAACTCTTTAAACAAAATCCTATTTGGGTAGCCTTCCCTAGCGATTCTAATACCTTCGAGAACACCATTACAACGTAATTGATCCAAAATCAGTTTTCTGTTAAAGTTCAAAGGTTGCTTCAAATTATTTGGAATGATACATCTGACAAAATGTGGGTTAGTTAGGGCCAACTGAGATAGAAGTGATGACTGTTGTTCTCTATGGCGGGATAGAGCCGTTTTGAGACTGGAGTTCCTGTTCTTACCAATGCTATTCAATGATGCGGAAGATGATGAATGAGAAAGTCTTGTTGGAGACGCCGAAGGTGAGCTAAAATTGTCATAAGAAGTGAAAAACTCGGACACGAGTCTACTTGAAGAGGCTGATAAAATGCTGACCAAATTCTCATTTAGCGGATCTTTATTTTTCGATAGCCATCCATTCACATTGTATTCTACATCACCAGCGTAGTGTTTTAAGATAAAACACATATCCACCTTGGATCTCCTAAATTTGTTTGAATTTTGTTGCCATGTTGATATTAGCTTCGAATAAAACGATGAATCTTCGGATTTTGGAAGGATGGATTCCTCATCTAATAAAGGTAAGATACCTGTTGGCGCTGCTTTTGATTCTAGAAGATCTATTGTCATTTGTAGGTCTTTACCGTAATCCACATAATCCCATTGTATATTTTCTTTGAGGTATTCACTTTGTTCTAATACGAACATGTGATGGTTGAAAAATTGTTGCAATTTTTCGTTTGTATAATTTATGCAAAGCTGTTCAAATGAATTGTGATCAAAGATTTCAAACCCTGCGATATCTAAGAGGCCAATGTAATTTGCTGTCATGGAGCCATGGTTAAGGCTGATGTTAATGTTGTCAACAATATATCCAAAGAGTTTCTCATATAAAGATCTGCAGAGTGAATTTATAATTGTGCGGGCCTGAGATGCGTTCTTTGCCTGCGAGACCCATTCCCTTCCTGCCTTGGATTTTGGTTTCAGAATGGCGGTTCTGAAATCGCTTTCAGAAATACCAAGCAGACTAGCGATACTCGAGACATCGGATTTAAAAGAAGCCTGTTCTGATTTTTCCGAGACGAATTCGATATTACCACAGAGCAGGATTATTGCTACCACTTTTAAGATACTATCGATCTGGTCTTGGCCAAACCCAACGATTTTTAAAGCCGACATCAAAAGATCGAAATCGGCTTTATCATCTACGCCTGGGATTGTGTGATTTGATTCAGCGAGAATTTGGTAGTGTGAACAATCGTTGGACTCCAGCTTCAACTTGGACTGCAGGTCCCTTAAGGGCATCCCTTTTAGTAGCTGGTAAAAAATGTGGTAATTTCTTTCGTTTCCGTTTTGGTTAGTGATTCTTGATTTCTCCAGCAGGTACCACTCGATGAACGCGCCATTAATCTTTCCTGTGGCATCGAACTCGATCTTTATGAATTTCCCGAACCTGGAAGAGTTATTATTGCGAACTGTTTGGGCGTTACCGAAGGATTCTAGGATCGGGTTACTCTGTAAGATTTTCATTTCGAAGCTGCTCGATACCTCGTAGCTTTCGGAAGTTATGGAGGCGAGGTATTGTAGGATCTTTTTGGTATTTTCGGTTTTACCTGCGCCTGATTCCCCCGTCACAAGGATCGACTGGTCCTGTTTCCTGCTTTTCAGGTCTCTGTATGCGCGTTCGGCGACTTCGAATATATGCGGTTTCTGCACCGTTTCGTCGTTTTCGGTGTTGTGGTAACGCTGTATTATGCGTGGGGAGTACAGGTCCAGTTTCCTATAAGGGTTGATAGCCACCAAAAAGAGCCCCGAGTAAGTGTATATGATTCCTTCTTTGTACCGGTTCTCCAGGTTGTGCAGGACACTCGGCTCGTTGAGGTGTGTCAGCGCCGACATGTTGTCGACGTTATCGAAATTCGACGGGTTCACCGGCGATATCTCTGAGATTTTGAATTGTCTGTGCGTGTCCGTGTCCGTTCCATCCACTTTGACCAGTCCTATCTGCTGTTCCACACCTGTGAACTTATCAGCGACGATCTCGGTGCTGATCAGCTCCCCGCGAACAAAAACCTCGTTCGGGTCAGGTACCCAGACTTCCATACCCTGGCTCATTACTTTTATTTGCTTCTTTTCACGGGATAATGTGTTTCTGTTTGCATTCAATTAAGATATATATATATATATATATAGCTTTGATTCATAAAAAAAATCCTTTATTTTTTTCTATGTATGAACAAGAATTGAAAATATAAAAAAATATTGAAAATTTGGTATTTATTTTCAATTTACCGAATCGGGAAATACCACGTAAAAACCATCGAAAACAAAAAATATAAATATCGTGAGTATCACTCCGGACGGAAACGCACATTCTTACGTTCACTGTGATTAGATATTAATTTAAGTTACCCGGTTGAATCCGCTGTCCCCGGGTAACAACTACACCTTTTTAAAAGCACCCCTCACCCTCCCAGGGTTCTGGACTTCAGCAGCGGACACGGCGATATTTGAGGGACAAGTTCTAGAACCAGCGCGCTGTACGAGGCGGGAGTTCTTTTGTTTTTTTGCCGCGTGTGTGCGTGGTGGTTGCAGCATTGTGTAACCACGGCAAACGGGCGTGGGGGTACGAAAACGTGGGGTGGGACGAAAACGTGGGATGAAAAAGCACATAAAAAAATAAAAATAATTCTCCGGCGGTTTCACTCGTTGGGGGGAGGGCAACCGCGCATTGTTCCTCCCTCGGCCCCCCACGTTTTGTATTCGGAGGGCGAAAATGCAGGGGCCGAGCCGGGCCGAGCCGGACCGGACCCGTCTCCCGTGGTTGCCGAGGCCTCAACACACGTTGCGAGATCTGACGCGCATAGATTGACAGCGCAGCGCAGCCCAGGGACAGGAACACTTGGTGCCTCACCAGCTGGGTCCCGCCCCCCAGGCCAAGGCCACAACGAAGGCCACTGGATCTCTCACACACATACACAAATAGAATTTATCTCTGTCTGGCTCTGTTTAACTTCCCCCCGGGGTCTATATAACGGTTTATATAACGGTTTAAAAATAACAAATCAATTGTACCTGACTTGTGGGGGTGGGGCGTGTACAAGTGACAGTATTTTTAACTTTCTTTGACACATATATATATATATATATATACATATCTACATATATACATAGATCTGGGGTTCATAAGTGAGAATTGCAAAGAAATAAATAAAAAAGGGCGGGGGTAATAATGGAGTTTGTGTTACACGATATCAACACTCGGCCGAGACCGCGATGTCTGGATGCCACTGCGCGTATTACCGTTATGGGGGAGCACGGCAGCGGGAAGACGGCGCTGGTGGTGCGGTGGCTGAAGAACATGTACGAACCGCTGGAGCAAGGCGTGTACGACATGTACACCGTGCAGGTGTCCAAATCCAATATCCGCAGTGTTTCACCAGGACCAGACACCCTGGACAGCCCTAGTCACAACCTCAGCCCTAGTCACAGCCACAGCCATGGACACAGCAGGAGCAGGAGCAGGAGCCGAAGCAGCGATATCGCCGCGCACGGTATGGTCAGGGCCAACAGTTTTGGGAGCCGGACGCCCTTGAAGGTGCAGCTGCTGGACACGAGTCCCATCGAGATCGGCGAGTTCTCTGAGCTGCGGACGCTGCAGATCGAGCAGTCCGACGCGTTCATTCTCTGTTTCGACTGCACGGCGGCCTCCGCCATCGACGACCTCAGAATGTACAAGCGGAAGATCGATGCCGTCAAAAGCGACCCTCTGATCTTAGTGTGCTGCACCAAGACCGACCTGTCTACGGAGCGGCTGTACGGTGTGGAAGAGATAACGGATCTTCTCAGCAAGCTGAACATCCCTGCGAGCCGGTACTTCGAGGTGTCTGCCAAGCACGGGACGAACACGAACACGCTGCTGTACCAGTCGTTATCGCAAATCGAGCACGAGAAGCTGAGACAACGTGAGCAGGCCAAGAGCAGCGATATCTTACCCGAGGACGACAGCAAATCCAAGTCCGACAGCGTTGCCACGGTCTCGATCCAAGAGGAGCCGGAGGCCAAGCGCCAGACTACTCCAGAGACAAAGAATCTCAAGACATCACAGCAATGTTGCATTATTGCCTAAAGAAAATACATACAAGCAGACAAACAAACAAATTAATGCCCTGCATAGATGAGAGGAATTATCCTCCCTCCCCTCCCAAACCCCAACTTTTAATGATTAATGTTCGATTATAAACAATTATTTTTTTTTTATGTAACATATAGATTTTAAATGCATTACTTTATTTCTCGTTATTACAATATGCCCATTATTTTTAAGCGACATCTTATATATATATATATATATATATATATATATATAATATATTA